>MJUU01041375.1:158722-176486 GCA_002080025.1 Modiolus philippinarum
ATCTAGTACATATAGTGACTAACAATCCTACAAAATTTGAACAAAATCCAATACACGGTTTCCGAGGAGTTGCGTCCACAAGATCTCCAGTTGTATAGTATTGCTAAAAATGGTCAAAGTCCCATAACTCCTGTAAAAATTGACGAATCAAAATGGCAGTGCGATATGATCTAGTACATGTGGTGACTAACAATCCTACAAAGTTTGAACATAATCCAATGCACGGTTTCCGAGGAGTTGCGTCCACAAGAAAGTGTGACAGACAGACGGACGGACACACGGACGCAGACCATTACTATGTCCCACCGTCGCGGTGCGGCGGGGGACAATTACAGATATCCGAATCATTATTGAAGTATCCCAGGGTTTAAATATCTCATATACCTTGTAGTGTTGTATTAAATATCCTATATCCTATTGCTAAATATTGTAAATATCCCATATCCAAATATATCCCAAACAAGCCACTATAGTCAGTGAAATACGTTATTCTGGTATGATTTTTTTCTCACGACCAAGAAAAAAATATCCAAACAACCTTTTGCATGCACATTTTAAAGGATTTACTTTTAGGCTCGTAGTATCAACACAGTCTTGATAAATGGAATCAATTGCTAGGTGATTAAAAAATGGGAAAGTCAAGTTAGTGCAACCATAGACATGGAATAAAAGGAAATTTCTTTAACTCATATGTTATATATTTGAATGAGCTTTTTATCCTTTAAAACAAAGGAACAAAGTCGCTGTATGATGTCTAGCCGGAATGCACACAATATTTTTCAAAATAGTATACAAAAATAATTACCAAATACTTTGTGTGTTTACTTCAGATGTTATGTTAAGGTTTTTTATTTGTAAGAGTTCAGTATAATAAATAATCCCACTTGTGTTTGATAATCAATCAGTTATTGATATTATAGTAATAGTTCAACTTATTTCAATCTTCAATGATTACACCAGGTATATCGACTATTTCCTTTCTATTGACAAATCCAAGTTTTTAGATTATGTCGATCTCATTTCTTAATAAAGCAAACAATGATCCTAAATACTGCCCTTTTCTCGATCTTTCTTTCTTCGTTGACTCTGGTAATATTCAAACTAAAATTTATGATAAAAGGGGTTATCACTATTACTAATTTCGCTTTTCTCGACGGAAACGTTCCTTTAGCTCCATCACACGTGGTGTATATATCTCAACTAATACGATTCGCAAGCGCCTGTTCTACTGTAGATGAACCTTACCATCACATCCAAACTTTTACAACAAGGTTACATGTTTCATATATTGTTAAACACATTTAAGAATTTTTATAAAAGATAGGAACATTTGATATCAAACATATGGTGTAACGTGTAAATAACTTATTACTAAGGCCATTTCTCACCCTCGTTTTTATGGAAATGTTTAAAAATGTCAACAATTGATCATAAATACAGAAAAACTGGGAAGTATCCTGCATTCTTTACGTAAAAGGCAGTTAACATATGTGTTATGGTCTCATGTTCATTTACTCCATATCCTTTCGTAAAATATTTAATACAGGAGTTTGTCTTTTATTGCAGTGTGGAGTTGGTAAAACAATTCCCCGTGGTAGAGATGTATGCTCTTTATTTTTCTTAGATATGGTGTACTTGTACATGAGATAATATCTCATGTGTACACTTTGTTCAATTAATATAATCTAAATTTATGTAAATTCTAAAACCGAAGGATTAACTCCCTCCATCGAAGTTTTGTCCTTGGCTATATTTGATATTGCTGATTTTTCGGATTCGTTTGGTTTTATGCATTTTAAACATTTTTTTGAAATTAAGGATTTCCTTTGTTTGGGTTCTAGTGCTGCTGATGAGGAATTAGTTTCCGAAATGGCCATACAGCTCAATAAAATTATTGCAGTTGCAGTTAACATATGTGTTATGGTCTCATGTTCATTTACTCCATATCCTTTCGTAAAATATATTGACAGGATTTAATGCGTGATTCTGTTCCATTGGCCTTTGGATCCAATGGCCCGAAAATTTTACAGGTATACTGAACTCTCACTGTTACTGTCGATTACTGAAATCCATAAGAATCTCTTGCTTATAAGTCTTCGAAGTGTAAACAGAGTTTAAAACAAGTCCCAATTCATGTGAGTCCTTCCGGTGCCTAATGCAAAAAAAACTATCTAAATGAATAGCTACAAGGGGCCGTTGTCACAAAGGAGCCAACTGACTGGAGAATAAATATCAAAAGAATATCTCCAAAATCTAAAAGGAAAGCTTAAGGTTTCTATACTGATTAGTATATGTTTATATAGTAATTATTAAGGTAAATGGGCATGAATGAATTTACGTACGTGATTTGAGAGTTCAGTGTCATCCATTCAATATTATTTTCGTGTTAATCAAACCATAAAATTTCTACACTTTTGGAATAATTCAAACAACATTGTTGATCTGTCATAATTATAACTGCTACATTCAAACGAAAATAAGTTTCATTCCTAATAGCATTTAAGTAACCTTTAGTATATAATCTATGGCATAATATGCAATAAAGAAACTTCTATTCCAATAAAAAAAAATACAGCCAAATATTACCCGTCTGTTACTTATTATAATTAGATAACATTCAAACATCACCTGTCTATCACTTATATCAGTGAGATTTGTCAAATAAGAGAGACAAAATGCAAACATTTCTATTGTATCGAATTATCCAAGAACATATTGAACTATTCATCCGGTTTCCCGATGACATCTTAAAATTGATAAAATGCATCTTTTGCCCTTAATATCAGTCCTTTGTAAACTTCTAACGATATCAAATTATACGCATTAACAAATGTTATATACATATACGAGTTTTGTTTTTAATGGTTATATAGCTATATACAGATATAGCTATTGGACAAAAATGTGCAAAAATTAACTAATTTCGCCCTTAATGGATTAGCAAAACATATTAACACTGTAATAAGATTAAATGGCAATTGATTAATGACCTGTATTGATTCTTGTCCATAGAGCCCTTCTCTGATTACCTGGTCCTATCCTTTCAATTGTCATTTCTAACCATCTAAATACCTATCAAAAGATGGTGCGAATTGCCGATTACGCGTTGACCAGTGCGGGCACATTTGTTTTAATTCATAATACCTTAATTGAGTATAAAAGGGAGATTTCATGCCAAACATTTTTATTTTAGTCCATATACATAAAAAAGAACATAAAAATTTAGATTTTACATATGTGGCACATTTGTTTTAGCTTATATTACCCATAAAGAGAAGAAAACTTTTAATCCATCACCATTGCCAAAATAATACAAAACATGAAATTAGAGATTTTACTCAGTATATTTATTTCAATCCATATTATCCGAGAAGAATATGGAATCAGATTTTTTATACCGTGCTCATCTTTAATTATCCACATAGAAAATAAAAAGATATTTTGCATGACCAATATATTGGTTTAAGTCAGTATATCTCTCATGAATCACAACTATATAGACTTCATATCCAGGGCATTTGTTTCTACAAAACAAGAAACATTTTTCGACCCAGGATATTTTTTCCTAAATAAAACATTGACATATTTTTTATACTCTTTCTTTATGTTTTAGTCCAAATTTCCCAAATAAAACATGGAAATGAATAAAATATTTTTATACCCCCCGCAAATAAAGTTTGAGGTATTTATGAATCACCCTTTCTGTCTGTCTGTCCGTCCGTCTGTCCACACTTCTCGTAAGCGCAAATCCTCTTAAACCACTCGAAGGATTTTGATGAAACTTAAGACAAAGGAAGAACATCATATGTAAATGTGCATGAAGGAATATAATTATTGTCTGAAACCAGGAAGGTGACATAATTTGACTTTGACTTTTCGTTGATTCTCCATGTATGGGTTCCCTTGTAAGCACAACTCCTCTTAAACCACTTGAAGGATTTTGATGAAACTTTAGACAAAGGAAGAACACCGTATGTAAATGTGCACAAAGGAATATGATTATTGTTTGAAATCAGGAAAGGGAGATGATTCAACGTTGAATTTTCATTGATTCCATATGTATTGGTTACCTTGTAAGCTCAACTCCTCTTTAACCACAGGAAGGATTATGATGAAACTTTACACAAAGGAAGAACACTATATGGAGTTGTGTATGAATGAATATAATTATTGTCTGAAACCAGGGAGGGAGGGGGGAAATTTCTCTAATGCCTATGATTTTTTGTGTAAAATGTCAAATAGGCTAAAAAAAGTGATTTTTCTATTTGTCTGATTTCGACGGAGTATTTTCATTGGAACCCTCGTGAAAAGTTCTTTTTTGAAGATTATATCATTGTGTCCATAATTGTATTGTTTCAACACCTGTACTGTGCCCAAATCTGTATTGTGTCCACACCAACTTAAATTTGCACTTACCATATCGATTCAGGGTTCAATGAGCGGGGGGTACATTTGGCTGCCATTCGGCGACAGCCCTTGTCCATATCTGGCACATTTGTTTTAGTCCGCATTGCCCAAATAGAACATAAAAAGAGGGTTTTTTCATATCGGACAAATTGCTCAAAGAGGAAACGTATTTTTTTTACACCCGACAGATTTGTTATAAATTAAATTGCTGAAATAGAACATGCAAATAGTCATTTTACATACCTAGGACATTTGTTTTAGTCCATAAAATCCAAATAGAACATGGAAATAGAGGTTATAAATCAATCACAATTTCTTGAACCCGAATTTCCAAAATGAAACATTTAAACGTTGATTTTTTTAACCGATACATTTGTTTTAGTCTATTTGTCCCTATAAGAAAATTTAACATATAAATAAACATGTGTTATGCCTACCTGATTTAGTGTGAGATTAATTTGCCAATCAGAATTTTACAATGGAATATTTTCATACCTTGCATATTTGCTTTGGGTTTATTATACCCCATGCAACGAAGTTGCGGAGGGTATATAGTTTTTGACTGGTCCGTCCGTTCGTCCGTCTGTCTGTCATCAAGTGAGTACAAACACCTACACCTACAGTGAGTACAAACACCTACACCTACAGTGAGTACAAACACCTACACCTACAGTGAGTACACACACCTAAAGATAGGAAGTCTTTATTTTACAGGTTGATTGTGCACATGTTAAAAATGTGCATGCTACTTTGATTTTGATTTTGGATATTTTTAAGAAATCTACACATTGTTGAACTTTGTCAATTTTCTTCATTATATTGCATATAGGGTACACCATTTGTCCGGATAATCCTCCTACAGTTTTAAAGGTATCATTTCATATTGCAGATATATCAAGGATGTGCATGCTACTTGGATTTTGATTTTTGCTGATTTTTTTTTTTACAAAAATATGCATTGTTGAACTTAATTTTTTAGGCAAGATAATGCTTATAGGATACATCATTTGTCAGTGCAACTCCTCCTACAGTTTTTTAGTTCGGAAGTTTTTATTTTGCATATTGATTGTGTATGGGATATTGGTTTTTGCTGATTTTTTACTAAAATATGCGTTGTTGAACTTAGTCGTTTTTAGGAGAGATAATGCTTATCCTTCAGCTTTAAAGATATTTTACAGGATGATTATGCATCTGTTAGAGATGTGGATAATTTTAGAGTACGCAGGATTATCCGATATATGGGGGTGTGGGGTACCAAACAATGAAGTACATTTTGTTTCAGTGTACATTATAGCAAGAATGTTACATTTTTGTATAATCATATGAATATTATTATTCGAATTACTTCAAAAACGGTAATGGTACTTTGAGAATTTTTTTTTTTTGGATCAGAGACACATAGTTTCATTAAAAAACATTTAGCCCAGTCCTTTAATTTCATCTTCCGCTACATAGACGATGTGCTTTCTCTTAATAATCCTAAATTTAAGGATTATTTACATCAGATCTATCCAAATGAGCTTGAAATTAAAGAAACAACTGAAACACCTACTTCAGCTTCGTACTTAGATCTTTTATTGTATATTGACGAAGATGGACGTTTGAAATCTAAGCTATATGACAAGCGTGATGATTTTAATTTCCCCATTGTGAACTTTCCCTTTCTTAGCAGCAATATACCTACCTCTCCAGCCTATGGAGTGTACATTTCACAGTTGATTCGTTACTGTCGAGCTTGTAGTTTGTACAGTGATTTTTTGAACAGAGCAAAAAGCTGCTTAGTCAGGGATTTGTTCAACCTTTGTTAATTTCATCCCTCAAGAAATTCTATGGCCGTCACCATAGCATCATTGAAAGATATGACGTGTCAGTATCCCAAATGAAAGTGGACATTTTCAGCTAGATTCACGTCTTCCCGGATTTGACTTCCGACTTTGACATTTTCCCGGATTGAATCACTCATAGTGTGACGGGTGCTGTTAACAGAGCAGGACATGCTTACCCTTCCGGAGCACCTGATGTCACTCTCAGTTTCACTGGAGTTCACACTGTGAGTGCCTTTGTTCTGAATGTTGTGGTTTCTGGTTCTGTGCTTTGTGTCTGTCTGGCGTCATTGCTTTTGTGTCTAACGTCATTGTTTTCTGTGTTCTCGTTTTTGCCCTGTCTTTGGACTTCGATTTTTGTGAATATCACCCCTTTGTTCCTTCGGTATTCTACTGCCGTTGTTTCATATGTGTCTGTGTGGATTGTAACTCCTGCGTGTAGTTTCCTTGTAGTTAGTTCCTGTACTACACGAATTATATTGAAAAACATGTTTTTGAGCCATTCGGATCGAAGTCTCCCATTACTCGAGAATCTTTTGTTCCTTTGCACTCCAAAATGGTCACAAAAACAACTAAGTTGGATTGTAAGCTAATAATATTGAAATACTTAATTCATATTTAAAAAAAATTTGCTATGAACATCTTTGATGGGTTTACCTTTAAAAGTCAGAATTGCGGTTACCGTTTAAAACCCTAATTGCTTTTTCCGTTTGTCGTTGTTCATTAGCTAAATGGGACGATAGCAAAATTACCAAATGAATGGTCAAGAGCAAAAAATTGTTGACCGCAATGGTCCTGACTTGGTACAGGCATTTCAAAAGAGATGGTAGATTAAACGGGTTTGATGGCGCGCCAAAACCTCCTCTTCAATTACGATAGTGTCCGGTAAAAACCCAACAGCAATTGCTTTATAAAGGTCGTATGCAGTTACAAGAAATAATCATTCCAGTATAAAATGAAAAAAGAATCTCGGATCAGAGTGCGGACCGAAACGTCAAAGTTTTCCGTAAGGGACGGTTATCTATCGAAGAACTTTTGTAATGATCGTATGAGACGGAATTGTTTTCAAGCTTTGATAAATAAGGCTATGTCTAATGAAAAAATCTGTATAACTGGTGCTAGCTCTAGCGTAACAAATCAGCTGTGAAACATAAACTCCAAACAAGAGGGAGGTACATGCTGTCTTTACATTTCAGTAATCGTGAACTTGTTCTTGAGAGAAATTCTCACATAGAAACACTTTCATATTTTCAAATTTTGGCTTAATTTTTTTTTTTTTTTTGGTTTGTTTGAAATGTTATTCTTACCACCTGTTTATTGTGCCCACATGTAATAGTTATATTATGGCAAGTTTTCTCACTTTTGTCTCTTTAAGTGCCCTTTGGTTGTTTATATGTTGTGATTGTTTTATGTTGGTCTTTTTGTCGGGCAACGGATTACAGTGTTTGTAAGAACAGTTTGCAAGTTAATTTTTTCAAATACATTCTCTGAAAACATTTGTTTTTGCCGCACTGAATACCACGCTTCATCATGATAAAGTAAAATCACGAATCAAAGGTTTCATTCAAAAGCCCTTTGCCGATTCAACAAATATGTTGTATAAGGTTATAAATCCACATATTTTTCAAAAACCAATTTAAAAGGAAAAGTATGCTACGATGAAAAACAGGTTTGTAGTATGCTTGATTTTTAATTGATAATATATTTGTGACATTTGGAGGTGCAAATTATCAACAGCAAGTTGGCATATCAAGGGCCACCAAATGTGCTCCTCTGCTCGCAGAATTATTTTCATATTCTTACGATACTTACGAATCTTTTCAGGGATTCAAAGATCAGAAAATAGAAGATGGCAGATCCTTCACCCTCACTTATAGATATATTGATGATGTTCTTTCCATCAATAACGCATCTTTTGGTAAATGGATCCCATTAATATATCCGCCAGAACTAGAATTAAAGTAAACGACAGAAACCACTAGATCTTTATCTTTTTTGGACTTTTCGAATTTGCTAAAATTTTCATCTCAGTACTAAAATTCGCGACAAAAGGGGCAATTTTAATTTCAAAATTATCAATTTCCTTACCATGGTCAAACGTAAAAACATAGTAAATATAAAAGATCTATATACTGTTTTCAAAAACAATGGGCGGCATGGTTTGTTCACTAAATTTTGTTCAATTCCTGTAACACAACTTTATAAAATCTCTTTGGAGTGTGATAATATGTCTGTTTATAGTCCGCTCTATGAATGTTCCAAAATTATTGATGCTTTCTGCTTTCATCGAGTTTATCCGAGAATCGACAAACCTGATGAGCACGTAAAACAGTTTTTGAATATTAAATATATTAATAAAGGAATTAACCTCATTGATATTGCAGGCATTTTTCGGGGCCCAGATAATCAAAAGCTTGTATATTTTGACAACCAGGACATGCCTGTCATTCCTTTTTCTTATAAAAACCTACTAGAAACATTTTTTTTTCAATTACTCCTCTATTACCTGTGATGCTAATTTCGAGAAGAACTACCCTAGCAGCTGAGACTGTTCCACGTCACCTTATTGCTATGACCCTTGTGGACATATATTAACGGGGGATCGATCTTAACATCATTGTAGATAAGGAAGTCAGACAATTCTTTAGAAAAGGGCCTAAATATCGCCCGCCTTCTAAAATAAACTGGCAAGCATGTTTTGATATAATCGAAGACGCTGTAACCAATTATTGTAAAAATGGTGCAAACGAGAAAGTGCAGACAAGCATGCTCTAAATTTGTTTAAAGATAAAATTTTTACCAAGGTCACCAACAGAATAAATTTTTATAAAGATAATTATGTTGGGTCACCTCCTAGGCTGTCTGTAAATAGAATTAAGTCTTAATTGAAGGATCTTGGTAAAAAAAATATGTGTTTGTACCTGTTGACAAGGCTTCTAACAACGTTGCTATTGTCTGAAAGAAATACTACATCGATGTCCAACAATATATGATATGTTAAAATATATGATAAAAGGGATTATTTTGATTTCACTTTTACTAATTTCCTTTGTCTTGACGGCGACATTCCCCTTGCTCCATCCTACGGGGTGTATATTTCTCAACTGGTACGATTCGCACGAGTTTATTCTACTCTTGATGATTTCAATGAACGTAACCGTACTATCACAGCCAAACTTTTACAACAGGGTTACAGATTTCATAAGTTGTTGAATACATGTAAGAAGTTTTGTAATAGATATGAACGTGTTATATCTAAATATGGCGTTACTCGTAAACAGCTTATTACTACATGTATGGGCATTTCAAGTCCTCAATTTTACGAAAATGTTGTTAAAAATGCCAGAAAGTGATTAAAAATCCAGAAAAGCTGGGATGTAACTTACATTCTTTACGTAATAGGGGATATCGGCAAGATATTCTGCTTGCATCCGTTAAATTAGCTTTGAGACCTAGTGACCTGAAAATTTTGCACACATACTGGCCTCTCACTGATACTGCCGATGTCTACTGAAATTTATGATGATTCTTGACCAAACCCTTCGGGAAGTTTTGAGTTTGATTTTTCTTCCGTAGTGCGAGAGTGTTCTACCAGCAGACTAGGCTCATTGGGCTAGCCGGCAGTTTAGCGGCGAGCACCCCTTGACCCATCTTTCAAAATAACGTATTGTCTTTTTCTCTCCTTTCAAGATTGTGGTCATGGAGTTAGTAAATTTTGAATAAAAGGATATGGAGTAAATGCACATGTCTACCTGTATTGGGTTTTATTCGTATGTTTTTATACTATAGGGAAACGGGACAGATAAAAGGGAGGTTTGGGTACCCATAAACCGGTTTAACCCTACCGCTGGCTTTTGCTAGTGCCGGTACCAAGTCCGGCTGTCCCGAGTTCCTATCGTTGTCTACGTTTGTCTTTTGTCTTATACGTGTTTTTCTTGTGTAGTTCCCTTGCAAATTGTTGCATGTAATTATAATTTTCAAGCCATTGTATGTGTTTCCTGATATCCAATTTTTAACATTCAGTAATATTCCAGCTTCTCTCGCTTACGGAGTGTATATTTCACAGTTGATTCGTTATGCGAGAGCTTGCCCAAATTATACGGACTTTCTTATCAGACATGACTTTCTTCGTGACCGTCTCATAAAGAAATTCCGTCTCATACAGTTTTTTAGGGATTCACACTGTTAGTGCCTTATTTTTGGGGAGTTTGTTTTATGTACTGTTTGTTTCGTGTTTGCATTTACGTTGTCTGTATGTATGTAATCTTGTATTGTCGTGTATTCCGGATAAACAATTTTTGGCTTTTGCTTCGATATTAATTTGGAAATTTGTTTAAACGATTATTTAAAAATTCTTTTATAGATTTCAGTCCCTTGTACAAAAATTTGAAGTTTCGGTCCGAATTCGATTCAAGGTTCTTTTTTACTTAGTACTTGGATGATCATTTCTTTCAATTATTTACGACCTGTCGATAGCATCTACCGGACACTACTGCAATGCAAAGGGGGTTTAGCATGCCATAAAGCCGGTTTAATTCACCATTTCTTATGAAATTCCTGTACCAGGTCCGGACCTTTGCGGTTGACAATTTTTCCACCTGATTTGTCTTTTGGTCTCGTGGACTTCGACAACTCTTTTCGATAACTTTCTTATTACTCCCATTTAATAATTTTCAAATAAAATCGGTTTTCGGGTGAGCTCCGAAGTACTGACTACTGGGTTGATGAATACCTCGCTGACTATCAGTCCACCAGTATTAACCAAGTGGTGATAAATAACTGAATACCGACATAACTCTAAATTTAAATTTCTGCTTATTGTCATTTCGACGATTTATGTCTGTTCAGTGCAAATAAAATCAAGATAAAATTTAACTCTCTTTTTTCTTTTCAACTTTCATAACCGACGTTTTTTTTTTTATTTATTTCAATTCTGTAAGTAAGTAGTCCAAGTAAAGTGCACAAGAACAGCAGATTCATGGCAGGATTCCTGTCTGGCTAAGTTCACTTTATTTTTTTTTAAATATCGCCGTTTTAGATATTAAAAAGTCGACATGGATATAGGCATTTATCATATCCTGCACTTTTTTCAGTCCATATTGCCCCAAAAGAGCATTTTTAGACTAGAAATATAGATATGTTACGAAAGGATATGGACTAAATGAACACGAGACTAGAACACATATGTTAACTCCAACTATAATACATTTGAATTGCTTCCTAAATTAATTCCCCATCAGCAACACTAGATCCCAAAAATAGGAAATCTACATTTTCAATAAATATTAGTCCGTATCACCCAAAATAGAATGCGAGTACAGAAATGCTTCACACCAAACAAATTTCCAGAAAAGAACAAAGAAAGACAGTGTTTTTTTTAAATAACTGACAAATTTGTTTTATTTCATCTTACCTTAATTGACCTTGAAAGGGAGATTTATTTTTCATGCCAAACATTTTATTAGTCCATATTCATACAAAAGAACATAAAAATTCAGATTTTTCATATGTGGCACATTTGTTTTAGCCTATATTGCCCATATAAATCATTGAAAAGAAATGTTTAAACCCATCACAATTGCCCCTAAAACAAAACATGAAATTAGAAGTATATATATTTATTTTTATCTATTTCTGTTTCCATGTCATATTTGCCGAAAAGAATATGGAAACAGACTTTTCATACACTGCTCATATCTTAGTCGAAATTACCCGAATAGAACATAAGAAGAGATTTTTCATGCCCAATACATGTATATTGGTTTGTGTCAATATTGCTCACATGAGACACTAAAATTAGATTTTTCATATCCGGAGCATTTGTTTCAGTTTATACTACAAAACAGGAGACATTTTTGCATCCAGATCTTGAAATGATACGTTGTGGATCTGGGAGTTTCAGACTATTAGAAACCATCAGCCGTAGAAATTCGTTTTCAGTGATCTCAAGATGGCCGGTGATGACATGCCTCGAGGGACTGATTTAAACTCGTATGTCTGATCGGAAACTGCAGTTTTATTGGGAAATCCTAGGAAGGCCACATTTTTGTGGCAATCGCGTGTCATTAATATCAATATTTTTTCTGTTCTCTTCAAGAACTTAAAAAAATAAGATACTAAAATTATAAAAAAATAAAATAAAAGCGATTTAAAACGACTATTTTTTCAATTAATAACAAAATACCGAAGTCACTGTTAATTTAATAGAGTTTAAAATGATTTTTTAATATTGTTACAGAGGAACCAACATTTTTTCAATAATGTTTTAATATTTTACATTTTTTTACTTGTATAAAGGTATATTGTTTTATATTGACACTTTTTATATAATTCATTATAATTGTTCAATATACTTAACAGTTCTCGCTACGATTTAGCTGAAATATTGCTAAAACATTAATTAATCAATCAATCAGAGACACCAATCCAGTGGTAAGAAATAACAAAACACTAAAGTTACTTTAAATTTAGTTTCTGCATGTGCGCTTTTCGACAGCTTGTGTCTTTTCAGCGAAGACCAAATCAGAACATTTTGAAATCCCTAAATATCTGTAAAAGCTAAAAGAAAACAAATAACAAGTAGGATCAAAATAGAAAAGCTAAAATCAGCTAAGGACACAGCTATGCGGGAGGTAGATACTCCTTAGTTTTGAACACACTTTTGTTAAAAAATCGATTTTTGGGCGTCTGGGTTGGTGAACACCCTCGGGGACTTACAGTCAACTAGCAGAGGCGTCGACCAAGTGGTAATAAACAACAAAATATCGAATTTACTGTAAATTAAGTTTCTGCATATGCGAATTTCGACAACTTATGTCTCTTCAGTGCGGATAAAATCAAAACATTTGGAAATCAATATACAGAGCTGAAAGAACAAATTGCAAATAGGATCTAAATACCATTACCAAAATCTGCTAAAGAGAAAGAGATACGCGAGAGGGCGATACTCCTTGGTTTTGAACACACTTTTGTTAAATTCAGATATTGCAAGTTTCCAAATAAAATCCGTTTTCGGGCCAGCACTGAAGTACTGGCGTCTGGGTTGGTGAACACCCTCGGGGACTAACAATCCATTAGTAGAGGCGTCGGACTAGCGGTGATTTACAACAAAATGCCGGAGTTACTTTTAAGTTTCTGCATATGAGCATTTCGACAACTTATTTCTCTTCAGTGATATTGCTTATGTATTTATAAAGGAGATATTGTGCCGTAATCGATCAAATAGTCTTTCTCCTGTCTTTGAAACTATTGACGTCACCATAACTTCTTTGATTTTCTATTTCGGTACAATAAACTGTTATTTACTTGCTATTCGAACAATAGCCCTCGACACCAGCTATTTCCGTCAATAGTTGTGTCTCATGGACACATAATGTTGCCAATGTCTTCCTAGTTAGTCATGATCAATAAGTATATAATGAAATCAACTAGCTAAAGAATGACTGCATATATTTTACTAGTGATTCTGGTAAAAAGGCTTTTGGCGCGGTACACAAATACCGAAGAGAAGTTAAATCTCATAGCGATAACTCTGTTCAGTTCTTTTTCCGTTCAATTATTTTTATTTTGTTTGGTGCTACACGACGAATTTTCATAAAAAATGTTTTTTAAAAAGTTGAAACCTGGAAGCATTACATTCAGTATGTAACTTAAGTTGTTTAATTTTGTATATAATGCAAATAAATTAATGCTGTAATGATACTTTTGGGAAAAATTGCAACATCAGTCTTTTGTGAAATAACGTTATTCAAAGGAATTGGTCATACCACTTAATTGTGCAATTTTGATTCAGGCAATTTAATATAATTGATGAGAATAGCTTACTAAATACAGAAGTTTCATTTTTTTTCAAACTGATGGCATCATCATTAATCGGTCTATTTGTCAAAATCTCTTCGTGATATCCAGATTGAAAAGCGGTTAGATTAATGGGTAGTTTTCTTGCAATTTGACAATTATGACGGCAACAGGTTAGAGCAAAAATAACTCAAGCCTATGTAATTATTTCTCTTTCAATTTCGTCAGAAAATACTTGGCAGAACGACAAAATGCAAAATATTTTTTGATAAAATAACGAATGCCTATCATTACGTGTCGTTGCAACTTCAATTTGTATCTTTTTTTATTATTATTACTCAGATGACCTCTTTGCAAACGTTGATGTGGATGTCATAGAGCCAGATGGATTTACAAACCTGTGCCATTATCAAGAAGATTCTACATCATCAATCGATGTTTCATGCCCAGCCAATACAGTCGGTCGTTATGTTAGAGTAAGACTTAGAACAAATAATGCCTTATGTATTTGTGAGACTCAAGTTTATGGAGAGCCTTATATTGACACAACAGGTAAATATACTGATACAATACCCGTAAATATTGTAGATACTCCAACGAAAAAAATGAATGTTTGCATTCAATTAATATGTCGGTGCAAAAAGATAATTATCTGCTTCAATAATAAGAATTTGAACTTTTATCCCACAAACATTTAAATAAGGGACGAATTAGAATCATTGAAAAATTACGACTTTTTCTACTTCCGGTGTTTTTTTTTCTTCGCATTTACAAGTTTTATGGAAAAACTGGTTCAAAATTTTTTGGAGTTTCGGCGCTTTGGCCACTAATTGAGACGTTCAAGAAAACTGCAAAAACAAGTAAAAGTTAAAATTGTCGTGCACATACGTGCATTCATGAATCTATTTGAAACGTATGAGTTGTAATTTAAATACATGCGTCTTCATGCACCATGTCATCATAATGAAAATGGACGAGCCCACTTAGAGACAATATTCAGGTATCAGAAAATGGACGAGCCCACTTGGAGACAATATTCCAAGTATCAGAAACAAAACTTCTGTTATTCTTTATATCGATATTTAACTAAATCATTTGAAAGAACAAATTTTGAGACATGAATTTCAATTTGTAAAAAAAAGATATGGAAATTGACGAGGATTTGTGCAATCCTTACAGTTTTTGTAGATGCACAATTAATTGTTGACATTGATGCACTGATTGATAAAGTAGGCGTGGCTTCAGAAACTTTTTGCCAATATTTGTTTTAATATTCAGGCAGTAGCAAATACTGAAAATGTTTTCCTCACGACATCAATGAAAACTCATACAAACTACCGATAAATTTGTAAACCGCTGGCGTAAAGGTTTGTATGTTAACGCTTAGTTTGTGCATGTATCATCATCCACATCTAATCTATTCGAATTTTTGTAACCCAATACATTGTGAAAAAAGGATTTATAAATGTCGTAATATTTACAAGAAGTATTTTTTTATTTTTGGTTAGAAGTTAAAAAAAAACAAATGTGTACCCAAGATTAGAGCTGATGCATTTTGCTTATGTTAGTGAGGGCAGCTGTCACGTAATTAAACCATAAAAATGGCGGGAAAAATTTAAAATGTTCAGAATGGAATGAAATTCGACAGGAAGGTTACTGAGCATGTGTAGAAACGAACTTTGGTTTTATAAACATAAAAATGGCGACCGTTGCTATGGGAACAGAAAATGGCGGGAAATTTTCAAATTGCTCCAAAATGACTGAAATGTGACAGGGAGGTTACTTAGCATGTGTAAATACGAGTTTTGGTTTTTAAATATCAAAATGGCGACCATTGCCATGGAAACAGCAAAATGGCGGGAAAAATTCAAATTCAAAAATATGATGAAAAATGGAAATAATCTTGAAATAAGGTGTGAAAAAGGAAAATAATAATAAATTAACACAGTAAAAGTGCTGAAAAGGGGAAAATAACTTTGATAAACTTTAATTTAAATAGAGAGATAGTAGTGAAAAAAGTAAACAATGTACACAAAGGGATAAGAAAAGGGGAGATAATAATAGAATAAAAACTTGAAAATTGTGGGAAGAGATGAATTCACCCTAGAAAAACAATGGCAGTCTCCTCTTCTAAACAAGTACGCAGACGTGATAGAAATACTGCAAGAACAAGCCACTGCTGATTTTCGTTTTAAAAAGATCACTTCCTTGAAGTTTGGAACAAGAAAATATGAAACATATCAACTCATTCATTTAGTCAACGCCATCCAAAACATATCTTTAAATAGCTTAATAGGTAATTCTGGTTAAAACGGTGGCCAATTGGAAATACAAATTACTTCCGGTCCCGCAGGTGCACTCCCTTATCTCTCTATAGGACTCCTGAGAGGTCACCTGTCGAACTATCATACAATATATCACAAAATTTTAATCTGTAGATGAAATTTTTGTATTTATGATTAACAGATGGCAAAGAAAGTATCCACTTCCGGTTTGACATGTGTAACCTACAACTTCCTGTTCTAGTCATTTGAAGACCGTATACAGTCATATGACTTTCTTAGTTTGCTTTTTGTGCTACAAGCACATACGGTGACATCACTTCCTGTTTTTGTTCTGGTGACGGCAAAATTTTTCGAGGAGAGGAGGGCAATGTTGTCAACTTTGAATGATTGTAGGTCTCTTAAAAGCCTGGTTTGCTATACTGATTTTTTTATATTTTGAAGATATCGTTTAAAGGTATATATTTAAGTAAAAAGATTAAATTTTAAATTCGGAAGTTTTTCTGAATTTCACTTTTTCTGTCCCTCCAGGGGGGAAAAGTGATCAAAAATCTAACCTCAATGTGCACATGATTGGGAATATTAGCAAAAATAATTGACAGAAGTGGACATATTTGTAGAGATACCTTTAAAACAACAAAGACGTATAATCCAAACACTCTTTTTACAAAAACAATGTACAATTTGTTTTTATATGGTCAAAAGGGGGTAAATGGGAATTCGGACCAATATTCAGGGGGTAATTTTGACCCCATTTATCTCAGAAAAACACCTGGAAAGGTTGTCCAATATTTATACCAAAGAAAGGGTATATATTCAACGGTAATATATTTAAAGAATACCATTTTGAATTTGGAATTATTTTTTGGGTCAGGTCTAAATACTTAAAGATTTAATCAAAAATGCATAAACGAAGAGGTCATTCTAGAGACAGATGTAATTATACATGTATTACCTTATGAATTTGGCAATTTTAAATCATTAGTAGATAATCTGTAAAATTACGTTAAAGCCATTTATTTTGGTTCAGGCTATCTGTGTTGTATCTTTTTTCGTAACTGCTTTTCTTTAATTACGGAGTTTGCTGGGTGTTTGAAATAGTATGTACTTTTTAGCAATTTTGTTCTTTGATCCCTCCTGTTGACCGATTTTTTAGAGACCAATTATACAATTGCATGTATTGTTGAATTACTATGGGTTTGTAATGATTGAATTATTTATTCTAATGGTCGCAATTCATAGCACTGAAGCAGTAATTTCACGCTGTTGTAGAATTTAAATAGCTTATAATGTAGATATCTCGAGTTCCTAAAGTGATTTATGTTTGTCTGTAGTCTGTCTGTTTTGTGTGCTTTTTTTTTGTTTTATTTTGTTGTGTGTGTGGTTTTTATTTTTTTTTTTTATTTTTTTTTATTTTTTTTTTTGTTTGTTTGTTATTTTTTTTTTTTTTTTTTT
>MJUU01041379.1:10363-23433 GCA_002080025.1 Modiolus philippinarum
GCTTATTAAAAAGTAAAGAAAATTTCATAAAATTTATAAACACGTAAACGTTGTAGTCGTTTCGCCACTTTTGTTCTAAATTCCCTCAAATTCGCTTTGTTTCTCCAATTTTCGCTTGCTGGTATTGTACATATAGCCTTTTTAAATTCAACGAAGATGTCCAAATTGTACAAAAAATGGGTTATTAAAAATACGTGTCCTCGCTGCAACGATGACATACCATTACAAAATTGATTAGTTTACAGAATCAGAGCACAAGCAATACAATCCAGAATAACGGACTGTAATTTAAATTTAAAATGTGGGTCCCTAGTCAATGATTTTAAAGTTCCTAAAGTAGGAACATGTGCTAAATTTAGCAAGTTGGGTTTCAATATAAATATATATTAAGTATAGGATAATGAAATAAACTGAGCGTTTAAATATAACTGATTATGTCAATTGCTCATCAATCGATTTGATCTGAATTAATCACTGGGTCATTATGTCATTCTGACGTTGACATTTATATCTTTTTCAGAACATAATCACTCCTCCTGGACCAATGAAAAATCTTCATTTAGAGCTTTAATTCTCATAAATCTTACTTTTCTATGTTATTAAAGAAGGCTGTAGGACATTGTTGACCATTTGACCGAAAAGAGATCTATTCCTAGGGTTATGCCTATAACTTTTAGTAATGACAACTTCCTATCATCACAAACTAAAGTGTAGCTTGAATAATAATAATGATAATAATCATAAAAATTTAAAAATAAAAATGTTTAGTTTTGAAGACCATTTTTAGCATCCATTTTTGGTAAGATTCACTTCACAATGAAATGTATTGATTTTTAGACAAGAGAAGTTCCTTTCAAATTTTCCTTTCTTTCCTAATAATTGTTCATTCAATTTTCAATGGTGAATAATACAACGTTTACAAGTATATGGTTATGCAAGCGTTACTGCTTAGGGCAACTTGTGCAGTGACATGTAAAGAATTTCTGCCTCAAAAGAATGTTGGGTTAAACCGGTTTCATGAATTAATTTATTTTGTAAATACAATTTTCAACAATAAATAGAATATACATAAAATTATAGGTATTCTTATTTGTTTTCATTCACAAATAAAGAGATATGGAGTAAATGTTCATGGGACAAAATCCTAATTAGTACCATTCTTGTGAGTGTTGATGGTCATTTTAATTGCAAATTGAACAAGGATGAATGAATACCGGAAAGCAGCGTCAAAAGAAAAGCAGTTCATGTAAAACGCTTGATATCCCTTGCTGTGAACAATTTTTTTGATGTTTTGGGTATCAGTATTTTCTAGCTTTCGATGATATGGTTGAAAGTGACATTGAGATTTTTTTTATATGGATACATCCCAAATTTACACAAATATTAAGATCAAGGTCATACTACAGTCATAACAGAAACTGGTGCCAATAGATAACGAAATACGGTATTAATCAATACTACTTAAATAACGAATATCATAAGATCTTTTCAGTCCGTAAGTTATATCATAATTCATTTAAGTTTTTAAACCTATCGACCCTTAACAGAAGTACGTTGATGTATATTTGTTTTCTTTTCCTTATTTAATACGGAAGATTCAGCCAATTAAAAACCAACATGACAGCGCTAAAATTATATGTAATTTGAGACAAAAGGCCTTATCATTTTCCTACTCATATATTAAAACAAAAACAATAAAACATATAAAATATATAATTATAAGAAATATTTAAAATTTATTTCACTTCCAGAAAAAAGGGCATTGTATCCTTCATCTTCAAGATAGTGTAGTAGTTATGTTTCGGTTGTATTGCCCATGTACCCTAGTAAAATATTCAATCATATGAAAGGAACGATATATATATTTTTTAATTAAGATACGAAAATCACGAAAGACTTAATGTTTTCACTCAATTCCGAAGTCTTAAAAAAGAAGTTTATGGAGATTTTGTTTCAGATAAGTTCCTTTTTACTGATATTTTTTTTTCAGTTTCTTGTCCGATTGTTTGTCCGACCAATTTCAATTATAATATTTGATCTCTTCTTTTCCGTTTTTCTTAACCGCTAATCGTTGAATCTCGTTGGAATTTCACAGGAAAAGTGATAATTTTCCTGAAATGCGCCAGTACAACTCTTAAAATTTTAATAAAAGCAACTGTAGCTTTGGACAAAGCAAACAAGAGGCTCTCAAGAGCCTGTATCGCTCACCTGGACCATGGCTGACATAGATAAAAGGCATTTCCAATCGTAAAAACAAAACATAAAATTTAGCAGAATACTTTTTTTCTAAAATTACAGTATTCTTGTTTGGTTTCCATGGCAACAGAAAGATCCACCATCCATTACAACCCACAACAGAACAACATTCCAAAAAAATTTGGGCAGGGGTTCCCCTTATAATCAAGGCAATAAATTATGCTGAAATTGAAACATTCAGACCACAATTCAAATAAAAATTCAAAAATTTGGGCAGAGCTTCCCCTTAAATTAATAGGGCCAATGTAAAAACTATGTTCCAGATGGTGGCCATCTTGGATGATGTATGGACCTGCCAGATACGATTTTTGGATGGGACCACCTAAGGACCATTTTGGCTTAGTTTGGTTCTAATTGGACTGATAGTTTCTGAGAAGAAGATCTTTGAATGTATTTTCCATAGGATCCAATGTTAAAACTATGTTCCCCGCTTGTGGCCATCTTGGATGAGGTACGGACCTGTCGGATACATTTTTTGGGAAAGACCATCTAAGGACCATTGTGACTAAGTTTGGTTATCATTGGACTGGTAGTTTCCGAGAAGAAGATCTTTGAATGTCTTTCCCTTAGGGTCCAATGTTAAAACTATGATCCCCGCTGGCGGCCATCTTGAATTAGGTACGGACTTGTCGGATACCTTTTTTAGAAAAGACCATCTAAGGACCATTGTGACTAAGTTTGGTTATAATTGGACTGGTAGTTTCTGAGAAGATCTTTGAATGTCTTTTCCATAGGGTCCAATGTTAAAACTATGTTCCCCGCTGGCGGCCATCTTGGATTAGGTACGGACCTGTCGGATACCTTTTTTGGAAGGGACCATCAAANATAGGTGTAAAAAATTCTGGAACTTCAAGAATATAAAAAATCTATGCCAATTGATACTAGTGAGTGAAACGTGTGTTGTGAAGTAATAAAAGTTTAATTACATCATCAATAGTTTTGAGGGCATCAGTATTACTGTCTTGCATTGATTTGGCTCATAAAAGCAGACAATTTCAATCAATAAGTATGCAAAATAACCAACCTTGGCAACTGGGAACCTTTATCCACGTGCCTCAGTTTATCACATGCAAGTAGAACATACTCTTTTTGTAGTTAAAGACACGAAGAGGGACACAAATACATGTACTATCTCTAGCAGCACATATAATAAAGTAACAGAAGACCTTAAGCAGCATATCTTTATATGCCAAATCATCACTTACAAAATTCCCAATCTGATTCAAAATTCCCAATTGGGTGCTAAGGGGACCCATTTTAAATTCTGTGGAATCAACCCTGAACAGAAACTGGTGCCAATAGATAACGAAATACGGTATTAATCAATACTACTTAAATAACGAATATCATTAGATCTTTTAGGTCCGTAAGTTATATCATAATTCATTTAAGTTTTTAAACCTATCGACCCTTAACAGAAGTACGTTGATATATATTTGTTTTCTTTTCCTTATTTAATACGGAAGATTAAGCCAATAAAAACCAACATGACCCCGTACAGCGCTAAAATTATATGTAATTTGAGACAAAAGGCCTTATCATTTTCTTACTCATATATTAAAACAAAAACAATAAAATATATAAAATATATAATTATAAGAAATATTTAAAATTTATTTCACTTCCAGAAAAAAGGGCATTGTATCCTTCATCTGCAAGATAGTGTAGTAGTTATGTTTCGGTTGTATTGCCCATGTACCCTAGTAAAATATTCAATCATATGAAAGGAACGATATATATATTTTTTTGAAAAAGATACGAAAATCAGGAAAGACTTAATGTTTTCACTCAATTCCGAAGTCTTAAAAAAGAAGTTTATGGAGATTTTGTTTCAGATAAGTTCCTTTTTACTGATATTTTTTTTCAGTTTCTTGTCCGATTGTTTGTCCGACCAATTTCAATTATCATCTTTGATCTCTTCTTTTCCGTTTTTCCTAACCGCTAATCGTTGAATCTCGTTGGAATTTCACAGGAAAAGTGATCATTTTCCTGAAATGCGCCAGTACAACTCTTAAAATTTTAATAAAAGCAACTGTAGCTTTGGACAAAGCAAAAAAGATGAAAACTTAAACGTGCTTGGAATGTGATGAAATGCTACAGAAAGGTAGCTTATTATATACCGAGTGCAAATAAAAACGCAACACCTGTATGACCTGTCTATATACGTTTTAGAAATCTTCTATGTCGAGCTAAAGAATTTTTTTAAATAAATTACTAAGCCAAGTGTCTGCTTAAAGTTTTGCAGCCATGCATTTTTAGTCCACACTTGAAAATTTGCCACAGCATCAACGTTTCATTGAGTGGTGAAAATCGAAATTCCCAAATTGTCTGATCATTTCAATCACATTGTCGAAAAATTAAAGAAAAAATGCCTCATTCTTCAAATTCAGAGTTTCAATTTTGTCAAGAAGTTATTAAGTGTTGAAATTTGTCAAAAATGGCAATGTTTTGAATTTTTGGGTAAAAAATACCGATTTTTGAGAATTTCAAAAGATTTGAAAATTTGCACAAATGTTCCCAAAAGGTTCCAAAAGAAGCTGACAAAATTTCAAACTGATTCATCATGATTTACAGAAGATACACGGTAAAGTTATGTCTGTTAATGGGAAAACAAGGCATTTTGAGAAAGTGTAAAGTCCCTATCATTCATGCATTAAATGAACACTGGTCCCAAAACTTTGAGATGGGAAAATGTTGTCACGGGGTTAAGCTTTGTAGTCAAAATGAAGAAAACCAATCATGCGTAAATTCGCACCAAAACCCCATTCTTGTGCATTTTATGACATGTATTACGGGTGGCGTGGTGCCAAAAATCAGTCGTGCGGAAAATTGTATTGATTACAAGTAAATTGACGGTTAAATTTGTTGAAAATTGATATTTGTGCGAAAAATATTCTAGAAAATTAAGTGTTGCGTTATTATTGGTACTCAGTATATAAACGAATAGGTTCCAGTATTCGAAGGTAAAAAATGACTTTGTGGGGGCACTTTGCCGGTTTAATTTATGTTTGTTGACAATCCGGCACCCATGACCAATGGGGACATGGATGTAGCGTTGCTCGATGGTTGGCAAAGGGTTCCGCTTGGACCGGTGCTGGGGGCCGTCTTGGGCTTACTGTGAGGTATGAGCAAAGCTCATTGTTGAAGGCCTTATGGTGACTTCAAGATGAAGTACAACACTAAAAGCGTGGTTTCCTTTACTTGTTTTTACCATGTATTTGTAGAGACTTCGTCTCATGTGCATTTACTCCATATCCATTCATTCATCATTATATACAATGGGAACTGTGGAGAAATCAAAAGTGCTAAGGATTGAAAGACACTTAATAAAGGTTTGCCAAATACGTAATCAACTAGTTTCCAACCAAAATTAAACATATTAAGAAGACATTGGTTTATGTCCAGAATGCTTTTTTGTTGTTTAGTTTCATGATGTTTTGTGTACTTTTCAACTTTCTCATTTTCAGATAATAGTTAATGTTTCACTATATTTGATAGTAATATGACCGATTCTTATATTTGACAGAATATTACATAAGTTTTTATACACACATAATGCGGATAGACTGATACCCCCACGAGACTATGCCTTGAATCTATTGTGTTTTCTCAGTGGTAAGAATAATGCCAACTTACCATTTCTTTTGAAATGCCAGCATTAAGGAAGTTCGCTCCTCATGTTTTGGAATTTCTGTCAGAATTTCGGAATTCTCTTGTTTTATCCATTTAAAAGCATTATAATTTTTTGCCCATGGAGCCCCTTAAATTTTCCCATAATTTTATTTTATATATTTTTATGAGCATTCTGTAAAAATTTCATTAAATTTTATTTATTCTGACACATTCATTCATGGTCAAACCTTGCTAATGTAAATCCTATGAAAAATCCGAGGAGTTCAGTTTCCCACCAAATTTTCAATCACTTATAACTCAAAAACGAGATCAACAACCTATCATTTTTTTCGCTTGAATTATTATATTTCTTTTTTTTTAATTTTCTAACAAAAAATCACATTTATTTGAAATCCTATTTATTTTCATATTTAGAAGCGAACCCTCTTCAGTCAGGACCATTGCTGTTTCTGATGTTTCCGGTGGTTTTTCACCTGCTTTGTCAATTTGACTTTGTAGAAGCGAACCCCCTTCAGTCAGGACCATTGCTGTTTCTGATTTTTCCGGTGGTTTTTCACCTGCTTTGTCAATTTGACTTTGAACAAGCGAACCCCCTTCAGTCAGGGTCATTGCTGTTTCTGATTTTTCCGGTGGTTTTTCACCTGCTTTGTCAATTTGACTTTGGCTCTTGAGGATTATGTTTGCTTCATTACCAACATTTACATGCAAATTGTTAAAGTCTTTAAAACATCTCGAGGTAATGTTTGGTAAAGGAATGATATATAGAAGAATAAACAAGACATAATACTGTAAACATGGAAATTTTCGCTTATTTCGCGTTTAGGAATTTTACGCGAATATAACCCCCACGCGAATACTTTTAATAACAAACGTTTTATAATCATTCTTCGAAGATCCGCGAATATTATAACTACGCGAAAGGTTCGGATATGGCAATTCGCGAAATTAACCCCCAGCGAAAATATCCACGTTTGCAGTATGAAGGCTTTATACATATTTTCAACCGAATTAAGAAGAAAAACTAAACTTTTATTTGGTTGATGCGTCACCTTGGTAGCACAATTCATGCTTTTTTCATACTCATTTGAAATTTCGCCAATTATTACAAACATTTTATTCGAAACAAATATACATGAATACACAGAACAAGCCAATATTGCTTCAATATGGCAAATTATCATTGTACTGTGGAACCGTAGCATCGCGGAATCTAAGTTTTAAGATTGCGTCAGCATAACGTTGAAACAACGGTAATAACGCGATACAGAAGAGCCTGCGATATAGTGAGACGCGCATATGCCTGAAAAGTTGGTATGATCTGCTTTGATTCCAATATGTAGCACAGTTGTACAATTTGTAGTTTTTTATCGTTTTGTCTTGCCGTTGTCAGTTTCATGAAAGATATAACCTTTTTTTACATACCCTGGTACATATACGCATTAAGAGAATTCGTGACGGTAGTCTAAAGAACAAATAGATATAGTAAGACAAAGCAACAATACATATATTCAATGAAATAAGACACTGTTTCGTCTTTTTTAAACATGTCCAAATTTATTTTAATCAAATCCTATGAAATGTTAACGATTTGTCTTACGATTTGTAATGCAATATTTTGGACAATTAGTAAACAATCTTGATGTAGAAAAGTCTTTAGATATTGTGATATGGTACGCTTGCACCTAAATGATAACCACATTAGTGCTACGATCGATATATATATATTTTTTTTTATAAATTTCCTTTTTTTCACAAATTTCCATCATAAGGAAGAACATACAAATAAAATTATAAGTTTACAGGAATGTTTAGTTTTTTAATTCGTATATAATGTTTATTTTCATAACAAAATACCGAAGTTATTGTTAATTTTATTTTCTGCATGTGCGCATTTTGACAACTTATGTCTCACTCACCAGTTTCATTTGAGTGGTGATAAAAGGAAAACGTTGGATGAATACTAGGCCTAAGCGTGGTAATTAGAATACTACATCTGAGTATGGCATAATAGACCATATCCAGGTTCATGGTCTGAACTCCCTAATATGGACTTTCAGACTGATCCCGGTATGGACATTTACTGATTCCCCATTCCCAGTTGTACTGAGCACTAAGTAAAACAGAAATTTTCTGATGTGAATTTCTTAAAAACGTATTATTTCGGGGAAAATCAAAGTTGTCAACATTTGAAGCAACGGAGGGAAATATTTTGAATCATTTCTAAACAGAGTTGCCCGATTGAAGTAAAATATTTCTGTCAGTGACAGGCAACTAATTCCATGGTTCTTAAGTAAAATTATTGATAGTATAACAGATTTTTTTTATATCAGATGATTGTTGAGATACATTGATCAATAAAAAAATCATTAAAAGTTTAATTCATCTTTCTATGTGAATAAAACACTTACTTTGAAGTTTTGCGATTTCTGTTTGTCCACATCCAATAGGGATAACTCTTACAAAGTGACAAATTAGGAGTACAGACCACGAACCTGGATATCATCTAGTATATGAACCTCTCTTGTTGCAAACAAATAATTTGGTTTTTTAGTCCCCTATCGGCTTCGCCGTACTTTTTTTTCTTAACTGTCCAGATATCAAGCTATATTTGCTATGTGTAACTATGGGTTACACATCAAGTTTGAGTTGGGTCCATTGATTTTTGACAGGGTATGGACTTTGGTCGGAGAAAATTTTGGTAAATTATAGGTTTTCCTGACTTTTTTTTCTAAACTTTGCCAGATATTGAGCTATTAATTGCTATGGGCCTTGGACTCGGAAAACTTTTTTCTTTAACTAGGTTTGCTGGTATAACACAGAATCATTCCACTGGTAGGGGACTTCTGTATTGCCTTGCAATACGATCCACACTTGTTGTTTTTGTTTTACTGATATGGTCATCAGTTATGCGTTTTCAGCCTCCGTTGAGGCTGTCATTGACATATATTTTATATGGACACTTTCCAAATTTAATTCTATTGACACAATTATTCAGGTCTTCATAGTCATACCCCAGTCATAATAGTAAAAAAGGTAGTACTTGTGCCAATAGCCAAATAGAAGTTAGATAACGCATATCATTATATATTTTTGGCCGTTAATTATATGAATCATAAATTATTAACGTTTTGAAACCTATCGACCCGTACCTGAACCATGTTGATATATATTTGTTTTCTTTTCCTTGTTAAATACGGAAGATTCAGCCAATAAAAACCATCATGACAACATGACAGCGCTTAAATTATATGTAATATGATCCATTTTCCTACTAATATGTAAATATATATGACTAGAAATATTGACAACTCATCTAAATGCTGTAAAAAAGCATTAAATTATTCACTTTCAAGATAGTGTAATAGTTCATTTTTTTGAAATACGAAGCGAACGATATGGCTTTCTTTTTTTATCTAAAACAAGACTTTTAGGAAAAACCCTTTTTTTTACTCAGCTCTTAAGTTTTATAAAAATAAGTCTGTTGAGACTTTGTTACAAATTAATTTCTTTTTATTAATTTTTTCCGTTTTACGTCCGACCAATATCCCATTTTTATCATTCTTAATCTCTTCTTTCCGTTTTTAGCAACCACTGATCATTAAATCTCTTTGAAATTTCGCAAGCTATCCTAAAAGGTGCAAGCATGAGTCTAAAATTTCCAAAAGAGCACCCGTCGCAATTGAAATAGTAATAAAGATGAAAAACTGTAAGTGCTTGAGATATGATGAAATTTTACAGAAATCTTAGTATATATAAGAAATAGTTTCCTGTTTTCGAAGGTAAAAATGACTGATGCAAAAGGAACTGTGGAGAAATCAAAAGTGCTCAGAATTGAACGACACTTAATCGAAAGTTTGCCAAAAAGGATTTAACTAGATTCTAGCCCTTTGATGTAAGAATTCGTATAGGAGACTGTGTATCAGCATCCTGATACATTTATGCATTTTAATAAGTTGTTTTCAGTTTAAGATTAAGCAATGGATATACCCAAAGGCGTAAATGTTGTGATCTTGAATGCAATATCATTAAAATTGAATGGATCGTTGACCGTTTTTTAGTCCTTGTTACCGGCTACGATGAAATTTTTGACATGTCAATAGGGACTGTAGTCTTGTTAAGTTTTGAACTTCAAATTATTTTAAAAAAGGCTCCTGGAAGTTGCATTTTGTACGAAAAGATATGACGCTTTTAACACAATTTTTAACGTCACAATCTTCAGCCGTTATGCTTTGGCAGTAAACGGTTTCAAATTGCATTTTTTTAAATTCTCGTTGTCAAAAGACGAGACTAACAAACACACTTTTGATGCACCAGTTTACTTCCTTAATGAATTCATGTGAACGTTTCCATGTTATTTGACATCGAAGTATCTGTTTTATGAGACTACAATATCGGTAACTACGCTCTGTTGTACTTTCGAATTTGCAAACGAATACCAAGACAATATTAAGACCGACTACGGATACTAAAAAAAAATTTTTTTTAATTGCAAATAAAGAAAACCATAAATGGAAAGAAACATGACAAATTCAGAAAAAAAACGCATTTACGCTTCTTTATGAAACTAAACACCCTGATCAACTCTTTTATTATATAAAATAATTTGGATATAATTTGTTATGCTAGGGACAGTGTAATGCATTGTAAGATCTGTAATATTTAACTATGGTTAAAAGACATTTTGAAAGAATGGATTGATAAAATGAGGTAAACTCAGCAATACTTCGACTATATCGATACGAGATCTAAACAGCAGTAGAAGAGATGCAAAGGAACAAGGCAAAAGAAGTTTGCACAAAATAAATTCCAGAGACACGGCAAAAATGTGGATAGCCCAAAACACCTGACACAACCAAATACACACAAACATACCAATCAGAAGTCTAAAAAACGAGAGTGGCATCTGGTGCTTCCGAATAGTAAACATTTCCTGCCCCGTATATGACACCTGTCAGACTATGCGCAAAAAAAAAAAAAACATATCAAGGATTAGCTCAAAACCAGTTATGTCAAATCAGGATTCGTTCTCATTTTTGAAATCGAGACTTCGTATCTATCCATGTTGTCGCAGAGACGGCGAAAACTACAAGGTCGAAAGTAGAGAGTCACCTGTTAAGTATGAAGTAGGTACGTCGGGGAGGTAGGCTTATTGCTGTTTATAAAGTAAAATTTCAAAATGGAAAAATGTTAATCATAAGATAAGATGTCAGACGTTCGTGCTCATCAATGTATCATAAATTACGGTTTACCATATAAGGATAACAACAAAATTACCGAAAAGAATTGTTAGGATCCGAAGTTCAAAAGGCAGAAGGACAAAATCACAGGAAAAACTGTCAACCTCAATGGTCCTGACTTGGTAGAGGTATTTGAAAAGAAATGGTGGGTTACACTTAAATCGGTCTCACGAGAAAGTGCGATCTACTGGCAATTTAAAGGGTGCTTGTTGAATCACTTACACTGTGACGGGTGCTGCTAACAGAGAAGGGGGAGCCACTTCCAATATTGGATGAGATAGGGAGCCGCTGGAATATGTACCTTTTTCTTGCTTCGTATTATATGAAAAGGGTATTAAATTGTGATGAAAATATGTGATAGGGATAGGAATTTCAGATAAGATTATGTGATAAGGTCAACATCTAACATCTCAATCAGATACCAATTATCATTTGACATTTCTAAATGATAAAGGTATCAAAATATGTCATTTCATTACTTTGTTATTGAAAATAAAGCATTTTCTGTTTTCATCCCAATAAATGACAAGATATACTTGTCTCCATTATGTATAATTAGGTAAACTTTTCTGCTAAAAATATGTGATAAGGTATATATTTTTGAGATTCTTGATATATGATTAGGGTGGGGTCCTGATGTGCCAGCGGCTCACCCCTTTCAAAAATTTATGGAGTGACCCACCGAGGACATGCTTACCCTTCCGAAGCACCTGATGGTCTTTCATTGGAGTTCACACTGTGAGTACATTAGTTTCGAATGCTACGTTTCCTTATTTCTGTGCTTTGCAGCTAACGTAATTGTTATCTGCGTTCTCGCTTTTGCCTTTTCTACGGACTTGAATTTTTGTAAACACCAATCCTTCGGTATTCTACTGCCGTTGTTTATGACTATTAATCCATTTGGAGAGACTGGAATTTGAGGCTAATGATGACAAGGCGTATTTCTTTTACAAATAGCTTCAACTTTGGACGCTCAGATGAAAATACGAATCTTTTCCTTCCTACATAGCAACAGCCGAGTACTTTTGTTTTTGTCATGCGATTGTTATCAGCGATTCACATACAAATCATGAAGTTACTTAAGTAAAACATTTGCTAAATATTAAAGGTTGGTGGTTTTCGATGAATGTGATATGATAACGTATCAAGGAAAACAGCCAATATAACTCTTTTTTTTATTGCACGTCATGCAGTTTAAAAAACTAAATTAATGGCTAGGTCATTGTGTCAATTGAACATCATGTGATTGGAACAAAAATAAACCCTTGTCACTGTGTCTATGATACATCATGTGACTTGAATTTAAAATAATAGCTAGGTCATTATGTCAATAGTACATCATGTGATATAAACCAAAATAATGACTGGATCAGTGTGTCACTAGTGATTTAATTGTTCCTATCGATATCAATATGCAGTTTTAATAATATTCTAAATAAATTGATTTAGATAATTTTAGATTGTAAATTTAAAAATCATACTATATAATTAAAAAACCCTAAAATTCCATAAAGCAAATATAGCTTTCAGATACTTTTAAATACAATTACAAGAAATCACAGTATTTGCAATAGTACGACCTCGTCATACACAAATGCAAAACCGGAATTCAAATGGGAATCTTCTTAGGAGCCATTACTATTCGAATTGTTTCTACAGCTTCATAAAAGTAAAGTTAAAGAATCAGTTTAGAAAAGTAAAGGAGGTAGTGTCTTATTTCTCAAAGTTATCAAGGTTTATATTAACACCCAATTCGCAAGGATTGAGTACTGTGAAACCGGTAATACTATGACTAAATACCGAAATTACTGTGAATTTATTTTCTGCATATGCACATTTCGACAACTTATGTCTCTTCAGTGCAGATAAAATCTAAACGTTTGGAAGACCATAAACTCAAAGATGTTAAAAAAACTGATAGAGAACAAATTACCAATATGATCT
>MJUU01041379.1:23592-33847 GCA_002080025.1 Modiolus philippinarum
ACTCAAAGATGTTAAAAAAACTGATAGAGAACAAATTACCAATATGATCTAAATGTAAAGCCAAAATCAGCTAAGGACAGAGCTTTGCATGAGGGAGATACTCCTTAGTTTTCAACAAAATTTACAAAAATTTAGATATTGCAAGTTTCCACATAGAATCGGCTTTCGGGTCAGCACCGAAGTACTGACTACTGGGCTGATGAATATGAAGGAGAGACAATTCTCCGTACATAAACATAACATGATATGAAACTTCAAAACCAGTTTAAAAGACAAAACAATGGCAGTAGAATACCGAAGGAACAAAGAAGTGAAATTTACAAAAATCGAAGTCCAAAGACATGGCAAAAACGAAAACACAGAAAACAATGACGTTAGACACAAAAACAATGAAAAAAACGAAGCGATGGTGAACTGTTTATTTTCTGTACTAACCCAAAAGCCTAATTGGTCATACGTCTTAAAATCCAGTTCGTTTGAAAAATAAAAAATTAAATGGGGATAATAACATAATTACCGAACAGAGTTGTGAGGAGCCGAAGTCCATGAGACTAAAAGACTAATCAGGTGGACATCACTGGAAAAAGTAGAAAGAAATAAACTTGTCATTGAGATAGCATCTATGCATAACTGTCTCATTCAGAAATTCATGTAAAAATGTCTTTATTTTACGTGATAGAAAATAAGTGAAATCTTTATGCTGATTAGCATTCTTTTTATGTTATATAATTATTGATTGTCTAAATGTAAGCTCAAGCATGATATATTCTATCACAAAGCCTACATAGTGGCGATAAGTCATCGTGTCGGTTTATCATTTGATAGTTCTTAATGATTTATTCGTATTTATACTGCAACCTCTCTATTTACGTAAGTAAACTACACATAAGTGATATACAGTCACTGACCGTATAACACTTTTTCAATTACGTCAACAATGAGTTTCCGTAGAGATTGAAAACATAGATTCATCTCGAGCTGAAGACATCCGCTTCACATTTTCAATCATCATTTTTACAGATAAATTTTACCTAAAATTTGCTTTGTTTATGCTGCAGTATAAACACAATAACAGTACACTGACTTGTTATAAATTTTATATAAGGATTCGGCTCGAAACTGTGAAAATGCTCGCCAAAGGCTCGCATTTTCCCGCGTTTCTAAGCCTCATCCTTATATTGTGTTTATGTCAAATCAATGTACTGTTATTGTCTATTTGTAATTTTGTTACTAGAACTTATTCGTCTTAGTATATTCTGACCAGGTAGTTAAAATAAAGTCAGTTTAGCGACAAGCTATACACTATTAGAAAGTACATCTATATTATATTGACACATTTTATTATCAATATTACTTATTTTGACGGCAATCTTTTCCATTTGAGACTCTCCGTTTATGTTCGACAAAGCGATCACCAAATCTCCGACGGGTCGGAACCACATAGATAATCATGTTCCGTTAACAACCTCCAGCATAGACTACGTTTTAGTAGTGGAAGTGAAACCAATGATAGCCGGTCCTACTTACTACTTCATCAGTTTCCCAAGTAACAGGACAAGAGAAACAGCGGGATCGCTTACATTTTCTACTAAATACCCTTGTATTTACAGGGAGTTAGAGGAGTAGCTTTCTTGAATGAACTAGTAACAATGTGCTGTTTTTGACTTTATTTTTTTGAAGGCTGCAACAAGAATAAATCCTGGAAAAATGCATACATATAAAGGCTGCAACAAGAATAAATCCTGGAAAAATGCAGACATATGTTTGTCCTCGAGAACAAATAATTAAAATTGCGAATCAAAATGTTTGTGATAGATTCATTATGCATGTTATGGGGCTGGTATGTCCGGACTAACGGGACACGGTCGTCGTTATTTCTTACCTTGTTCTCCATAGCACCAGATCTGGTCACTCGGGAATGTGAATTCATAGCTCGATCCAAAACTTTGCTGGAGTAGCCTCTCTTAACAAAATATTGAGTCATGAAGTACTGCTCGTCACTTCCAATACTATGAAGTCACAAGAATTGTGACTTCGGAATGGCATTTATGCATGACTTATGGTGATAGAGCCTGTTATATAACTAACAGTGGGCGTCTGTCAGTTTGCAAAACTATGAAGTGGAAATTTGCACATCCTTTATGGTACAATTATTGTCGAGGAAAGAGAGAAAATATCTCGGTATCTTCGGTAGTATTGAAAGTGCCTTTGATGACTGGATGGTACAAGGAAATTGTCGCAATTCTTGTGACTTCGTCGTATTTGCCCGGCACCTGAATCGGTTTTCAGGGAGTCAGGCTACAGAGCTTCCAGTTATCGGATAGGGGAATACCCTGTCCATGCGGGGTAGTCAGGTCAAAAGCCTGGCCGCGAATCATTGTAGCCGAATTGTGTGGAGAAACGCCACGCTGCATGCAGTATAAAGACCCCTTCTATATTTTTGTAAGAAGAGCAGATTATGTCATAAACAAACCATAAATATTATAAACCAGTCTTTCAATTTTTTTTTATTTGTACTGATTATTGATATAATTTGTTTATTTATGTATGACATTATGTATGTATTATCATGTAAATTATGTATGTTCATATCTCTGTTCTGTCTTGTATGAAGAAAAGGATTTGCATGGATATTGCCTGTTATCGAATTCTTTTGTTTATGACAATAAAAATTTGAATTAGAATTAAGGAGAGCAGAGTCACCGGGTCTGATAAAAAGGCTAAATTTCCTGCCCCTACCCAATTATCCCCATTTCCAGTGGCCATCAAAACTCGCCTTTTACATCTATTACTTTCTTCTTTTATGTATAATTTTTCGCATTGATTTGTTCTCGTTCTTATATAACAGAAATATTGCTCACTAGACGTTCATCTCTAACCAATCAATCAATCATTCCGTAGTCGTATTTGAAGTGACGGATAGGACTTCAGAACTCACGCAGTTGGAGTTAACATATGTGTTATGGTCTCATGTTCATTTACTCCGTATCCTTTCGTGAAATATTTAATACAGGAGTTTGTCTTTTATTGCAGTGTGGAGTTGGTAAAACAATTCCCCGTGGTATAGATGTATGCTCTTTATTTTTCTTAGATATGGTGTACTTGTACATGAGATAATATCTCATGTGTACACTTTGTTCAATTACTATTATCTAAATTTATCTAAATTCTAAAACCGAAGGATTAACTCCCACCATCGTAGCTTTGTCCTTAGCTTTATTTGATATTACCGATTATTCGGAATTCGTTTGGTTTTATGCATTTTAACAGTTTTTGAAATTGTGGATTTCCTTTGTTTGGGTTCTAGTGCTGCTGATGAGGAATAAATTTCCGAAATGGCCATACAGCTCATTAAAATTATCGCAGTTGGAGTTAACATATGTGTTATGGTCTAATGTTCATTTACTCCATATCCTTTCGTGAAATATTCAATATAACAGAATGAAATCCTTTTTTGGGGGGAGGGGGGAATATAACTCCCCTATAACTTCCCCTATAACTTCAGAGGTCCTTAAATTTTTCGATTTTGATTTTAAATTATTTGCGAGGTTTTATTTTCGTTTCGTTACGTTCGGTTTGAAATAAAAACAAATTTACGCTAGAGGAAATTTTCGGGAATATGTTTCAATCGCGTAATTAGCGAAAATAAACCCCTCGTGAAAATTTCCCCTTTTACAATTATACTTCATTTCTCTCCTATTTATATTAAATGTAAACTTAATTTAGCATTTTGTTCAATGATTTCTGATTTTAAATATTGAAATGATTCATTCGGGTATATTGATTCCAAAATGTAAACTGAAGAGAAGTAAGTTGTCGAAATGTGCCAACGCAGTTACAGTAATTTCGGTATTTTGTTATTCATTTAAGATTTTATCTAAGGACACATTTTTCAATAAAAATATCGATAAAGCATTGGTTTTTCAAAAAAAATATATACATCAAATACATAGAAGAAGTAATAATTCAAATATAAATCATCTGTTATCAGACATATCAGAACTACCCTTACGATATAAATTTGGATGAAAGTTTGTATAACACTTTAGTAATTTCGATTCTATTGTATGTTGTATATAATCTAAAAGCACCGATTAGATATTAAGTACAAGATACACGGTATTGCAAAAAAAAATAATGATAATAAAAGAAGAAATAAATAAAAAACAAAGACAAAAAACAAAAAACAAAAACAAAAAACAAAAGCAAAAAGAACAAAAAACAAAAAAAAAATCTTATCTCTCCACGTCTTTTTGTTTATTCGTATGTTTGCTAAAGAATTTTGAACGTAATATCATTTTTTAAGGGGGTTCGCTACTCCATTTGAAAATAAATAGGATTTCAAATAAATGTGATTTTTTGTTAAAAAATTAAAAATGAAGTACTTTAAGTGAAAAAAATTGATAGGTTGATGATCTTGTTTTTGAGATTTAAGTGACTGGAAATTTGGCGGGAAACTGAACTCCTCGGATTTTTCATAGGATTAGCATTAGCCAGATTTGATCAGAAATGAATGTGACAGAATAAATAAAATCTGATAAAATTTTCGCAGAATGTTCCTAAAGATGTATAAAATGAAATTATGAGAAAAAATAAGGGGTCTATGGGCAAAAAATTACAATGCTTTTTAATGGATAAAACCACAGAATTCCGAAATCTGACAGAAATCCCAAAACATGAGGAGCGAACCTCCTTAAAACAATTAAAATGTTAAGTTAAAAAAGAATTAATTAGATAGAATTTTGGATTGCATCGTATCCGATTTGAAGTAGCTTTGAAATTGAGAAATTAAGACTGAATAAGATAAATATTAACAAATCAATTTTGTATATTGTCTAATTTAAAATGTAAAAGAGAGGAAAATGATTAAAAAAAAACAAAAAAAAAAAACAAGGAAATGTGCTCTCCGGATGTTTCATTGAGTTTTTTTTTTTTTTCTTCAAATATTACAACAGAAACAATACTTCATTGATTTTTTTCTTCAAATATTATAACAGTTATAAATAATCATAATATTATTATATTTATATTGTGTAGAAATACAAGGGAAAATAACTTTGTCGTCGTGGGAAAGCTGGAGCACGTGATCCTTTGTCATTTTTTAAAGTTGGCATTCAAAAATGTGTTACTATTCATATCTTACAGCGATTCTTTGTATATTAGAAGATACGACATTAGCTTAAGAGATTCATTATATATTATGAATGTACTTACTTAAGAAAACATTAACTAATTCAAAAAACTATTACTAATTGTTTTTAAATATATCAATATCATAAATTGTAATTCAATACAATACAAAACACAGGCAATCTTATCGATAATTGTTTATTGGAGACCAAATAATAACTCTGAGAAATGATATGTATTTAAAGAAAGCGTTTGCAATGATATTGGGGATTTTGTAATCTTTTCTCGCTTTGTATTTTTAATTCTTTATGCAATTCTATAGTTTTATATTTACACAAAGATAAAGTGTATATTACGGAAGCTTCCAAACATCGCTTTACCAGTTCTTGCAACTGCACTTTCATCTTCAATAAAAGTTTCTGAATGTTTCGATATAAATTTTTCAACTAAACGCTACTGCTGAACCTTAATTAAATACATTGAACGCAACAGTCGATGGTTTTTCTTTTTTGTTTTTGTTTTTTCTTTTTATTTATTTGAATAAAAGGAAAAGATATAAAGGTTATTACTACTTTTAAGGTATGTTTTTTTTAACCTTTCATGTTACTTTTGATAGCCATTGTAATTGTAAATAGGATAATGATGCCTGTAAGGACAATACTTATACACTCTGTTTATTGCATAATAATAATATGGAACCACTGTATCTTTTTTGTTCCGAACAATAATTTAGTTTTTCAGTTTGTTCTGATCGAGTCAGTTATACACCTGTCCATGGTACACAAAGTGAAATCTAGATCTATTTTTATATATACGACACTGCAAATTTAGTCTAATGACATCATTTTGAAGGTCATATTTCAGCCATAATAGTAAAATAAATGTAATTTTGCCAACAGATAAAAAAGAGATATTAATCAATAATACTTAAAAGGCACATCATACTGTCTTTCAAGCCGTTAATTATATAAATCATAATTCCTATACATTTTGAAACCTTTCGACCCATAACAAAAGCGAGTCGATTTATATTTGTTTTCTTTTCCTTGTTAAATACGGAAGACTCGGTCAATAGAAACCATTATAATAGCGCTTAATTATATGTAATATGAGACAAAATGCCTAATCATTTTCCTACTAGGATGTTAAAATAAAAACTAATATGATTAAAAATAAAATACCGAAGTTATAGAAAATTTATTCTCTTCATATGTCGATTTTGCAAACATATGTCTCATCAATGTAGACCAAAATAAATATTTGTGAATACCATAAAACCAAAAATTTATAATAATTATATATACTAATGAATTTTAATTTATAATTTAGCTGTCATTAGAAATATTGACATTTGATCTCACTTCAAGAACAAAAATAAATAAATAAATGAATAATTATCTAACGGTTCCGACTTGCATTATTTTTAATCCCCGATGTCACAAAGCGATACTTGCAAACCCTACTATCACATAATGGGTGATTTATGCATTGAAAGAGACGCTTGCTCTGTCGACGCACCAGTCTTGTTATTTGTATTTTTGTATCTGTGTAAGAGACTAAAATTTCGGTAAATACACTTCTGTAGAAGACTGTTAGTTCCCGAGTGTATTCACCAACCCAGTAGCCAGTATTCGGAGTTAGTCCGAAAACCGATTTCATTTGAAAATTTGCAGTATCTAAATTTAAGAAAATTTTGTTAAAACTAAAGAGCATCTTCCTCATGCATAGCTCTGTCGTTAGCTGATTTTGGCCTTCTCATTTAGATACTATTGGTAATTTGTTCTCTATCAGCTTTTACACATATTTCGGTTCATGGATTTCTAAATATTTTGATTCGATTTGCACTGATGAGACATAAGTTGTCGAAATGCGCATATGCAGAACTTAAATTCATAGTAACCTCGGTATTTTGTTATTTCTTTGTACTTAAGAAGAATTACCGAGGCAATATTAAGGCCGACGAGGGTATGAAATACATCGGCAAACGAATACCGAAGCAAGAACGAGGAAAGGGGAAATTCTAAAATCATAAATCCAAAATCACGGCAATTCGCAGCAACACGAATTGAGACGGTATGACAAAGACAAAACAAATAAACAAAAATACAAAAACGCCACAAAACTAAAGTATTAGCAGCGTGAACCCCTATAAAAACTGAAGTATCATCAGGTTCTGCGGAAGGGTAAATCAAGGAAAATCAAGAATAAAAAATCAAAAAATATATCCGAAAAGTATACACAAATTAAAAAAAAAACATCGCAAATAGAAAACAGCGAAACAATAATAAACATATTTCGGATCCTTGTTGAAAGTGAACATCCGGATTAAACCTTTTACATATAAAATCATTTGAATAGAATGTGTGATTGCAAAGACGAACTCATTCGATGAAGTACTGTAATAATTAACTAATAAGGTGGTAATCGTAAATAAAGATATTTAAAAGAATTGATTGATTAAATTATAATTTTCTGCAGTAAACCTAGCGATATTTCGACTATATCGATACAAGATCAAAACTACGGCAGTAGAATGCTAAAGGAACAAAGCAAAAGTAAATTACACCGATCAATTTAAAAAATGTGTAGTGAGAATCGAACTCTCAGTCCTAAAAAGAATAATTCAAAGACAGTGGTAACATCCAACACCAAGACACAAAGATATCATATAAGAACGGCACAGAAAAGAAAATTGGAGTCAAACGTACAGATCAGCAATACGGACACAATTTAACTCCATGGTGAAATCCGGTGCACCGCTAGACACGGCAAAAATGAAAATACAAGAGGCTCTCAAGAGCCTGTATCGCTCACCTGGACCATGGCCAATACATAACTTCAAATCAACTTATATGTTAAAGGGTCTCATTTTCAAACTATGTAAATAAACATTTATGTTATATGATCCAACTTTAATTTAACTATTTTCCCTATTGCATGCCATCTTGGATAAGGGATGGATTTGCAGGACACAATTTTAAAGAAAATTAAGAATTGTGCCAAAGTTTATTTCCAACTGGCCAATTGGTTTTAAAGAAGAAGATCTTTAAATGTACTCCTATATGAAACTATGTTTCCCATTGGTAGCCAATTTGCATAAGGTGCAGACTTGAAGGACATCTGTTTTGAAGGGGACCATCTAAGATACATTGTGACTAGCCAAGTTGTTTCTGATAAAAAATTCTTTGTATGCTCTTTCCATACAGTCGAGTAATAAATTAAGTTCCCGCAGATGGCCATGTTGGATGACATTTAGGCATAAAAGTCACAATACATATATATATATATTATAGTCAGCACCTCATAAGCATCATTAATGCCAAGTTCTATTCAAATCCATTCAGTGGTTTTCAAGGTTAATTAATTGGCCCAGTAGTTTCAGAGGAGAAGATCTTTGAAAGTGTTTACCCATAGGGTCCAATGTTAAAACTATGTCCCCGCTGGTGGCCATGTTGAATGTAGCGTGATCCTGAAAAACACCTTATTTGTAAAGGACCACCCAAAGACTATTGTGACCAAGTTTGGTTCCAACTGGCTCGGTAGTTTCAGAGAAGATCTTTGAAAGTGTGTTCCCATAGGGTCCGATGTTAAAACTATTTTCCCCGCTAGCGGCCATCTTGGAAATTGCGCGGACCTAAAAAACACCTTTTTTGTAAGGGACCACCGAAAGACTATTGTGGCCAAGTTTGGCACCAAGTGGCTCAGTAGTTTCAGAGAAGAAGATCTTTGAAAGTGTTTTCCCATAGGGTCCAATGTTAAAATTATGTTTCCCGCTGGCGGCCATCTTTGAAATCGCGCAGACCAAAAAAATAAACACCTTTTTTGTAAGGGACCTCTCAAGGACTATTGTGGCCAATGTTGGTTCCAATTGGCTCAGTAGTTTCAGAGAAGAAGATCTTTGAAAGTGTTTTACCATAGGGTCCAATGTTAAAACTGTGTTCCCCGCTGGCGGCCATCTTGGAAATTGCGAAATCCTGAAAAACACATTTTTTGTAAGGGACCACCCAAAGACTATTGTGGCCAAGTTTGGCACCAATTGGCTCAGTGGTTTCAGAGAAGAAGATCTTTGAAAATGTTTTCCCATAGGGTCCAATGTTAAAACTATGTTCCCGCTGGTGGCCATCTTGGAAATTGCGCGGACCTAAAAAACACCTTTTTTGTAAGGGACCACCCAAGGACTATTGTGGCCAAGTTTGGTTGCAATTGGCTCGGAAGTTTCAGAGAAGATCTTTGAAAGTGTTTTCCCATAGGGTCCAATGTTAAAACTATGTCCCCGCTGGTGGCCATGTTGAATGTAGCGTGATCCTGAAAAACACCTTATTTGTAAAGGACCACCCAAAGACTATTGTGACCAAGTTTGGTTCCAACTGGCTCGGTAGTTTCAGAGAAGATCTTTGAAAGTGTGTTCCCATAGGGTCCGATGTTAAAACTATTTTCCCCGCTGGCGGCCATCTTGGAAATTGAGCGGACCTAAAAAACACCTTTTTTGTAAGGGACCACCGAAAGACTATTGTGGCCAAGTTTGGCACCAATTGGCCCAGTAGTTTCAGAGAAGAAGATCTTGGAAAGTGTTTTCCCATAGGGTCCAATGTTAAAATTATGTTTCCCGCTGGCGGCCATCTTGGAAATCGCACAGACCTAAAAAAAAACCCTTTTTTGTAAGGGACCACCCAAGGACTATTGTGGCCAATGTTGGTTCCAATTGGCTCAGTAGTTTCAGAGAAGAAAATCTTTGAAAGTGTTTTCCCATAGGGTCCAATGTTAAAACTGTGTTCCCCGCTGGCAGCCATCTTGGAAATTGCACAATCCTGAAAAACACATTTTTTGTAAGGGACCACCCAAAGACTATTATGGCCAAGTTTGGCACCAATTGGCTCAGTGGTTTCAGAGAAGAAGATCTTTGAAAATGTTTTCCCATAGGGTCCAATGTTAAAACTATGTTCCCCGGTGGCGGCCATCTTGGAAATTGCGCGGACCTAAAAACACCTTGTTTGTAAGGGACCACCAAAGGACTATTGTGGCCAAGTTTGGTTGCAATTGGCTCGGTAGTTTCAGAGAAGATCTTTGAAAGTGTGTTCCCATAGGGTCCAATGTTAAAATTATGTTTCCCGCTGGCGGCCATCTT
>MJUU01041379.1:34058-75549 GCA_002080025.1 Modiolus philippinarum
CAAGTTTGGTGCCAATTGGCCCAGTAGTTTCAGAGGAGAAGATCTTTGAATGAAAAGTTTACGCCGGACGGACGACGGACGGACCGACGGACGGACGACGGACGCAAAGTGATGGCAAAAGCTCACCCTGGCATTAGCCAGGTGAGATAACAAGGACACGCAAGACCAAAAACAGACGACACAACAACAAAAAACACAAACATACCAACTATACAACTCAAAACAAAATACCCCAGAATGTTATTTCTAAAAGGTGACATCAGTGGTCCGAAAAGGTGAACCTGTCCTCCCTATACGTCACCCGTCACACTGTCCTTAAGTCAATCCAATGCAAAATTAAATCGGTCATGTCAAAATTGGGAATACTTGAAATGTCTATTTACATTTAGTGAAGATCGACACTTCATATCTTTAATGTAACAGCCATATAACTTTGGAATGGCAAAAAGTAACAGAAGGGTTTTCAACAGTTCAATCAATTAGTATCAACCAATCAGGTTATTTGTCATCATTGGATCACGTGATTTAAGCGGTTGAATATACTTGGGTTTTAACTTCACGTAAAATTATACTTTGCCATAGATGTTTTGTCTTGGCAATTAAAGGACAGTGCGACGGATGACGTATAAGGACATTTTTACCTTTTCTTTACATTTGGAGTAAAGTGAATATAACGATAATGTCGTAATCCTATCTCAATCCGTTTATACAGAAAATTAACGACGAACTTTTCATTCCGCACGAGGGTATCACCACCCCAGTAGTCAGTACTTCGGTGCTGACCCGAAAGCCGATTCTATTAGATCCTTACAATATCTAAAAATAAGGAGTATCTCCCTCCTGCAAAGCTCTGTCCTTAGCTGATTTTGGCTTTACATTTAGATCTTCTCTGTCAAATTTTAAACATCTTTTGAGTTTATGGTCTTTCAAACGTTTAGATTTTATCTGCACTGAATGACATAAAATGTCAAAATGTGCATATGCAGAAACTAAAATTCACAGTAACTTCGAATAAAGATTGAACATGTTCCTCACTCAGCAGTTTTTTCGCATCGTCACTGCATAGACTTAAAAGCTCTACAGTAAGAAATAAAATGCAAAATACACTTGGTACGCTAAGTATTCCTGCTGCGGAAGTGAAAATTCACAACTGTGAAGTTGAAATCATCACATTTGTCAAATAGCTTTGATTTCAGACGTCCATTTTCGTCAATATATCATTAATTGTTGCAACATGGACATGTGAGCTGTTATTAAAATAAAAAAAAATAAAATAAGGAAAATTCGACAATTTCTCAAAACACACACAGTTTTTAGGCTGTCAACAGTTTTCAGTTTGTTGAACGCTTGCTTTAATTTGATTGGCGAGATAACTTCACGCGCGGGCGAATCACATGAGCTCATACCGTCTTGAATGGCGACGTAAATATGCCTGAAGATCTAATGGAGCAATTTAAACAAACTTAAAATTTGCAATACCAAAACTGAAGTATCAAACTGACATGCCAAAAGATAAAACATATTTTAAAGACATGAATAAATTAAATATGAAAAGTTATACCAAAACAGTTATATATTGGTCCTATTATTTTACACTGACAAAACTGTTGCTACGGCTACGTGCAACAGTTCAGTATTTTGGGTGTTTTCGGACGCAGTCAATAATTGTATAATCTGAATAAAATCCAAATAAAACTAAAAAGTCCCCCATTTTGACAACTCACAAAGCCATATACAAGTTATCCTATACATGCACGTCTGCGTTGACACTGAGAGCTATTTTGCAATACATATTTTGTTCAATATCATAAATTTTAGTCAATAATATAAAAATCTCGCAATCAGCAAACTGTAAAATGGTACTTGTTGATTAAAAACCTGATCTTTTATAGAAAATGACTGACATTCTCCCTAAATGCACACCTGTATTCGTTAAACGCGCCAATTATCTTAATTCAAAATGGAGAAAGTAAAGCGAATTCCTATACCACCTTTTTCAGTTACATATAAAAATTCAAATATGTTTAGTGCTACACAGTAACAATGAATGGCTATGAAACACGACGAAAATACAGTTTGCTGTGATATTTTCCGACCAGCAGAATATGAATAAGTTTGCAATTACTGATTCACATACTCATTATAAAGTTGCAAAACGTTGAAATGATTCTAAATATAGATGTTATGTGGCTTTCCGTGAAGGAGACATGATAACGTACCAAGGAAAGCAGCTAATATAACTCATTTGTTCAATAACACGCCATGCGGTTTAATCTAAATTAATAGCTATGTCATTGTTACATCGTGTGATTTAAACTAAAATGAAAACTTATTGTTTAACTAAAAATAATGGCTAGGTCATCGTGTCAGTGGTACATCATGTGATTTAACCAAAATAATGACTGGATCATTGTGTCACTAGTGACATAACTATTTCTATCGCTTTTCAACAAAATTATAATTCATCAAGATTGATTTAAATAGTAAATTTTTAAATCATACGATATAATTAAAAAAACCTGAAATCTCATTACGCGATTTAGCTTTCAGATACTTTTTTTGTAAACTCTTACAACTAATCACATAATTTTGTAATAATAGAACCTCATCGTACCGAGATGCAAAATCGGAAGCAAATGATAATATTTTGACAACCTGTACTTTTTGAATTGTTTCTGTACTGATAAACGATAAATTTATTGGAACAAATGCTTATTTAAATAAAGCTAACGATAGCATTTGTCAATTTTTCTTGTACAATTTCTAAAACGTGGATAAAAATAGCTTAAAAAGAACAAACTGCTGTTGTCATTCTAGAAAAAAAAACAAAACAAAAACAAAAAAAATATATTATTGCTAAGTTCTTCTTATGGTTTGATTATAAAACCGAATTTATTGAGGGATTAAATCAATGAAGAAAAGATAACAGGAAACACTTACAATGACCGAACATAACAATAAAGAGCCACAATCCACCAGGGAACTCAGGTAAGCTGCGTATTTGCGTGATTACGCAATCAAAATCAATGAAAACCCAATATATTCTTTATGCCATGCGTCTAATAACCCAATTTTAAACTGACATAACCCAAATAATTCTGCAACAATGAGTTTTCACCCAATTCTGTCATGGAGAGTTGAGTATTTTCACCCAATTGTCGCGTCAGAACTAGTGAGATATCGCGGTAGCTGACCCTTCATGGTTTAAGCAAAAGTCAATTGAACTGTGCCCTGTCGTTAGATCTTTTGGTTCTAAGTAATAGTAGAACGATTTCGAGAAGAAAATGGGCCGAAAATGGAAAATGCAGAGGTGTTTACCACTAAAGATTACCGTACTTTCTACAGATTTTCAAGTAGCATTGCGTACTACGGATTCACATTGCAAATATACGGTTTATTTATAAAACAAGACTATTTCCGAAATTTGGCAAACATGGGAAGCTTCAACAAACGAACAAAATTATGTAGAGAGCACTGTTGCTATAAGTCTCTGTAAAAACAATGCTGTAAGAGCATTCCTTATCTATTCGGGAGTAGTCGGATCATTATATGGAGATAAACAATAAAAGGGTACGGAATAAATGCATAGGAGACAAAGTCGCTATAAAGAAAGCTTGAACACAAACCATTGGAGACAAACTGTAAATGGAAAAAGTCACGCCCTATGAAGTATAAAACCCCATTTATGCTTCTCGTACAAGAGAAGACCCATTAGGGAAGGGATCAAATAGTAAACTATTTTCCTGTTCCTACCCATTTCCCCTATGTTCCAGTGGCAATCAAAACTAGTTGTTCATTTCCCTCTTTAAATTTTTCTTCTGATACTTATATTTAAGCTGAATCGATTAATTTGATTCAGCCTAAATTTGTCGTAGAAGGTTTAATTTCCTGCTCCTACCCATTTCTATTGTCCCTTGGCAGTGGGTTTGGCAAGTTATCCATTATAGAAAGCATATCCGCGAACCATTTGAAACAAACTGTGTGGAAAAAACTACGCCCAATGCAATATGATGACCCCTTCTGTATATTTGGAAAAAGAGCAATCTCACTAGGGGTCGAATGGAAGTCTAAATTTCCTACCCCTACCCATTTTTTTCAGTCTTATTAAAAACTTGTTGCCATATAATGTTGAAAGCCTAACTGCGAACCATTTTAAACAAACTGTGTGGAGAAAAAACACACCCAATGCAATGTAAAGACCCGTTCTATATCTATATAACAAGACCATACTCACTATGGGTCGTAGGGAAGGCTATTTTTGCTGTTCCTACCCATTTTTCTTTATTTCTCAGTCTTATTAAAAACTTGTTGCCTCAGTTGGAAATTCCTCCTTTATATCTTTCTTATATTACTTGTGACTTTTTCAATTTGTCAACTTACTATGCTGAAATATTGCTCACTGAAACTTTAACTAATCAAACAATGAAAGCAATGAGGTAGATGAAAACGGTGGATAAAATTGACGATTTCCACAGACGAAATGACAAAATTTATGTCAAATAAGTATAAGGAAATTATGTTCAAAAAAGTCATTTTCATTGCTTAGTCATACGTACAAGAGTTATTCACACTAAAAAGTTTTGATTCTCTCATTTGTTTTATATACAGAAAAAAAAATCTTGAAGAACGAGTGATCACTGAAGCATTACTGATTGAATACTGATATCAGTTAAGAATTGAGAACATGTCTGCTTTTGTTACCGATAGTTATTTTAAACTTTGTGTGAAAATAAAGTTCAATTGCATACACCTACTAATCGATTCATCTTCACTATGTGATTTTGGACTTGGACATTTCAACCCAATTATGAGTATATAGTCAATTTCCCCCATCTCAACGGCGATGTTCCGTTAGCCCCTTCTTACGGGGTCTACATTTCACAACTTGTTCGATATGCACGAGTATGTAGTAATGTTTCTGACTTCAACGAACGAAATATTTGTCTCACTGAAAAACTTCTGCATCAAGGGTTTAGATATCATAAATTGATAAAAACATTCTCTAAATTTTATTATGGATACATTGACTTATTAAGATCACATCCAAACTTCTATGGAAATATCATTTACAAAGCGCATAAATTCAAAAACTGTCCTTCCAAACTTATTAATCCGTTGAACAAGCTTATTCATAAAGGATATAAATACAGCATTGTTGTTAAATCTTTACTTCTGGTTTTTGTTGGCAAAAATATTGATCATCTCTTAAATGCTTTACACCATAACTAAATTTAAACAATTTTTCATATTGGCAGTATTTGGCATTGCACAATATCATGTTCTTCTTTCATAATTGATGATATTGTTATACCAAATTTAAAAGTATTTCAATTAAAATTTCATATGTAAGAAGGCTTGATATCATAGTCAACGGAAATTATGTCCTTAGCTAGTTTTCAGTAACTGCGAGCATTTGTCCGGACAGTACCTGTGTGTATTGTCTTCATATTTTATGTACTTCATTGTAAGGGTACTCGTCTTGATAAGTTGGACTTTTTTCTAGTTTGATTTTTACTGTGAGTCTTTTTGTGTATTTATTTTTAGCCATTCACCACACATAGAGGGAGGGTTTGGATCCAGGAAAACGAGTATAACCCCACTGCAATTTTTCGCCTGTCCCAAGTCAAGAATATGTTGGTCATTGGCTTGTCCTTGTCTTCTTATAAAATTTTAGTTTCTTGATATTTGGGTTATTGGATGTGGTTTGTTTCCATTGATTTATTCACTGTTTTACCTTTTTGGGGCCACTTAGGGCTTACTATATGGTGTGAGGTTCCTCACATATGGTGACCCCTAGATGTTTTGTTTTTGGTCGTTTTAACCTGGATACGGGATGTTGTCTCCTTGAGATTTACCCCATTTCCTTTCTTTTTCATATGTACTAGAATGTTCCGTATTAGATCTTAGGAAAGGGTCAATTAACGTCGATCTGAGATGAATTAATAAAACGTTTGTTTATCGAAGTATGGTTTTAAACTTTTTGACACTTTTTCTCATATAGCAAATAGAATAGTTATCTTGGAATTTTACCTAAGGTTGCAGTAGTCCTTCTTAGCATGGGGTTAGATAATAGGTGTGTACACTCGTCATTTCCTTTCAACGTAATGCTAAATTGTGGACACGAAGAATTCATTTTGAACCGATCAAACGTATAACTAAACATAACACAAATAAATTTTCATTTTGTTTTCAATATTCAATCATTGTAAGAACATCATTAATGCATTGATAATTCTACAACAACATTGTATTAAGAAATTAGAATATCAACGAATTGCATAATTATGCAAGATTCATTTATGACTGAACTATCACTGATACACCGATATCCGAAAGGACTAAGTCTACGTCATGCCCGAAACGTCCTGCTAATACGCATCGACATTTTGGCCTTTTCAACTCTACTGTCGTTGTTTCAAATGGTGCATGTCATGTTTACACTCTATAGCCTTGGAATTGATCCCTTTGATAGAAGATGTCAATTTTTAATAATAATAATACATGTGTATTTATTATCTAATCGAAAACCGAATATGCTACAGCCTTGAGGAGTGGAAACCCAATTCATTTTAGCTGTAAGGGGTGAACATAATATGGTTTACCTGTAAAATGTTTATGACCCAATTGATTACAAAAGTAAGAGTGAAATTACCCAATAGGTCATTCCTTATCTGGAGCTCTGCAGGGACAAATATCATATAACACAACATCATGACAAACATCGCTACATGTTAATTGGGTTCTGAGGGACTTGACCATCGGTTTCTTGTCCTAGCTTCTCGTGTAATTTAATTCGTCGCCTCTAAAATGTGAATGTTTACAAAATAAGCCTCCCTAGTTTTTACTAGTGCCGGTACCAAGTCTGGCTGTCCAAAGTTCCTTTCGTTGTTTACGTTTGTCTTTTGTCTTATTTTTGATTTTTCATGTGTTTTTCCCTGTCAGATTGCAGCAAGTAATTGTAATTTTCAGCCATTGTAGATGTTTCCTGTTATCCCCTTTTTTCATTCACCGTACTTGATTTAATACTTTACGATTTATAATTGAATAATATTCCAGAGTTACCTTTATGCAATGATAAGTCGTAGTAAAAAATGATTCAATGAAATTTTTCCCGTTAGGTTTGTTAAAAGTCATTGCAGCACCAAAGTCTCTCGTAATATTGATAAATTCCACAATATTGTTGAAATTCCTTATTAGGAATATAGTTACCTTCACCTATTTTCTACCTTTCAAATACAAGAGTACTTAAGTTACCCGGTACCTTTTTTGTGCTGTACGAGTTTCAAAAAGAAGAACCCCATATCACCAACGTTAGGATCGAATAATATGGAAAGCTTTAATCCGGAAATAATCTGAAAGTACTTATTACAAATAATACCGAAATTTGAAGTATAACCAAGTACCATGGACATCCACTAAGTGGAAAACAAGAAATGAAGGGAAAGTATATTTCCAGGGTTTTGTTTTTTAAGAGAAAAAAAAATTAACGTCTACTTTTAAATTGTACAACTATCTTTTCTTTCTATTTGATGATATTGTACTACATATTTAAGTGGAAATTGTATTCAGCGTAATGATTTTACATTTCAGTTATCATATTATAATGGTTCATTTAAGATTAAAAATCTTCTAAAGAAAGAAACATTTACCTTTAAAAATATTGACAAAACATTGGTTTTTTTCAAATATGTATAAAATACAGATAGCAAATAATCATTTAAATTTAGACCATTTGCAATCGGAAATATCAGAACTGACCTTATGACATAAATTTGGAATACAACATTAATATAACACTGCTTTGGGTATTTCAGTTCGTATTTAAAAATTGCAAAATTTGCAAGTAACATTTTTTATAAGAATTAGAGATACATGTATGATTTCGGACACATTAGAAACATATTCACACTTTGACGTGTGGGACCTTAACTTAGGGAGACCAGTTATTGCACAAATTGTAAAACAAAAAACACCGAAAAAATCCTTTCCTGTCAATTTGCATCGATGATAACAAAAGTAATTTGTATGGAAGAATATTAATGCAAAAGAATACAAGTACCATGCAATTTTAATACAGAGCCGATCGAATAACGAATGAAAGGCAGGAACGGAGAAAATTCTAAAACAAAATTCCGAAATCATAACACATATCATGAAAGACATATAAGACACGTGGCGAAATCGTAAAACAAGACAAATAACCAAGAATGACAACATCGTAAGAAAACTACAAAACTAAAGTACCAGCAGTGTAACAAAAAAAAATATTGGTATCCATGTGTAGCACCCGAAACGCGGTCGATGAATACTGGGTGGTTTTTCACAAATATTAATAAAAACATTTTCAAAAGACGCTCTTATTTAATCAATGAGAATTTTTAAATATAAATCAACATATTTAAATACAAAATGTACTCTTGAATTAAAATTTAAAGTAAATAGCTAATATCTGTTCTTTCTTCCAGAATTAAGGTTGCGACCTACTGTTTTAATTATTTTTGTCAACTGTGGTCCTAATACATTCCATAAAAGTGTAAACAAGACTTTATTTGTAGTTGATTAAGGAGTAACAAAATAAAGAAGTGAATTGAGTTTCTGTATATGGCCATTTCGACAATTAATGTTCCCTTCAATAATGATCATGTCAAAACATTTGAAAATCGATAAAAGGAACTATTTGTAAGGCTGAAAGAGAACAAATTACCGATTGGATCTAAACGGAACTGTCAAAATCAGGACAGGGCTGTGCCAGAGTGATATACTCCTTAGTTTTCAAATAAATTCATTGTAAATTTCTATAATAAATCAGTTTTTGGGACAGCACTGAAGTACTGTCTATTGGGCTGGTGAATACCATATGGTACTAACAGTCTACCAACAGACGCATTGGCCCAGTGGTAAAACAATAACAAAATACCGAAGTTACCGTGAATTTAGTTTCTGCATATGGCCATTTCAACAACAAATGAATTGATGTATAGGTAACTAACCATTCAAATGCCGAAATTTGTTCCATTGATCGAAAACGTTTTTAACAAAACGTTGATATTAATTGACCATAATTACGCTTTGAAAAATAAAATGCATGGCTGAAAATAGTCTTAGTACAAAAAAAATTATTGTCGCATGGAATTATGTTATTATATAAAACACATCCTATTCTCGTTATTTTGCAATTGTCAGCGTTTATTTAAAAAAATATCCATTGGCCTAGTGCATTGCTTTTCAAAATGTCTTTGCTTTCAAAATGCACTACTCCGCAAAATAAACGATACATGATTTTTATCAAATATAATATTTTACCATCTGGTACAAATCAACAGTATGCAATTAAAGTACATAGTTTGCAGCTAACATCGCTACAACTTCTATTCATGGAATGCTATCAAAGATAAAGATGGGTCAACTGTTTTTTTTTATTAGGGACAAAGGTAGAGGCAGGGAGAGGGAGATACTCCCTAGTTTTCAACAAAATTTACGAAAATTTAGATATTTCATGTTTCCAAATAAAATCGGCTTTCGGGTCTGAACCGAAGTACTGACTACTGCGCTGTTGGCATCGACCATCCTTATATCCATATTTGATTATGATTAATTGAGCAATAAAACCTTTACAAGTAAATTAGTTGATACATAGCTGAGCTAATACATAACTACCAAAAAGGAATATCTAAGGTTCGTTATTAATTTTGGCTATAAATTGCACAAGAGTTTCAAATAAGTAGATCTCATGACAAACCAAACATTGAAAAATGTTCCCAGCTGGCAACTATCTTGGATGAGGGAGGAACATGAAAATATCAAACTTTGAAATCCTCACCTAAGGAATTCTATGATCAAATTTGGTTAAAATTGTTAAAATTGTTCCAGAGGAAAAAATGTTTGAATGCATTTCTCTTAAGGTATCAACATGAAAAACACAAACTTTAAAGTGGACTACAAAAAGACTTTTAAATTCAAATTACATAAAAAAAATCAAGATGTTTCAGAGGATTTTAAATACATTTCCCACAAGATCCTATGTTAAACTATATTCTCACCTGGAATATAATCAAATCACTATAATTCATTAAAGCGGTTCCAGAGGACTGCATTTCCCACAGGTTCCTATGTTAGACTTGAATGAAGTAGGAAAATAAAAAATCCAAATTTCGAAAAGGTCTTCCCAAGGACTCTTTTGATCATACTCGGTTAAAATTTTTCAAGCGGTTCTAAATGTTAAATTTTTGAAAGTTTTTCAAAAAGGGTCCTATGTTCAACTTTTAAGGGGATCAGCAAAGGACTATTAGGTTCAAATCAAATGAAAATTATTGAGGCTTTATCAGAGCATGCAGAAGACTTTTGAATGCATTTCCTATATGATCCTATGTAGAAGTATAATTTTCGGTAGAATAAAAAAAAAATCTGAAAGGCCGCCCAAGGACTTTTTAGTTTAATTGTAATCACATTTTATCTGCACTGAAGAGACATAATTTGTCGAAATGATCATATGCAGAAATTAAATTCATTCACAGAAACTTCGGTATTTAGTTATAGTATTTCCAAGAGGGTCATATATGAAACTAGAGGTCGTCTTGTAGACGGAGTATTACAGAGAAAAAAAGCAAATCTTTACAAAAGAATTTGATCACCATTAATTACTTTTACTTATTTATAATGTACGCCAGTGATTCATTTCATACTAGGAAGCTACTAAATTACGAAACATGTACTTGTTAAGAAAACTATTAAGTAATTGGTTCATTAATAAATTAATGTCATAATTGGTTTAACAATACAATTCAAAACAATAGTAGTCCTATGGTTAACAGTTTATTGGTTATATATGAACTTTGAAATTGATATTCATTTCACAAAGGTTTTGAAATGAAATTGGAAATTTTGCTATAGTTTCGACATTCTGTATTCTGTCATATTATGCAAAGCATTTAATACATGTACTTAAATTATGGGTGCTTAAAAAAGTTCGTAAGAAAATTAAGTTACTATTATAGTCAATTATTTGTCTTTATATTTTTAATGTTTTTAATTGATAGTCCTTCAATACAAATGAATTAAAGCAAACTTTATCGTACGTTTAAATCTGACTGAAGTTCCAATACTTTCGTTTGATTGCAATCAGTGAGACTAGGCAACGTTTTTGTCAACAATTGTGTTAGCGATACATGCATATTTAGGAAGACATTTATAGTAGTTGAAGCTACGTCTGGCTGTTCTGAGTTTCTATCGTTGTTTACGTTTGTCTTTTGTCTTATTTGGGTTTTATCCTGTGTAGTTCCTTGGCAGATTGATGCATGTGAATGATATTTTCAGCCATTGTAGATTTTTCCTGTTATCCCCCTTTTGTGCATGTATGTTATTACACTTGCCATTTAAAATATACACCATGCTTTCAATGTATCGGCAAACAAAAAGGAGGATTGGCAAAGCTTGAAAGGAGAGGCTAAGTACAACTCGCAATATTACAGTTTAATACATTAAAAATATGACTTGAAGCTCAGAAATCGTCGTCGAAAATCGCCATATATGACTAAAATGGAACAGTAAACGCTATTTTAAAAAGGAAAACATTGAAAAAGGATCAATATTAAAAAACGCCATTTTTATGCAACGGAAGCGCACAAAGCGATTTGGTTTGCCAGAACTGGGTTAAGTAACGGTGTCCATGAAATGATTCTAGTCTATTACAAAAGATGAAACTCGCCTATGGGACCAAAGTCCATGTTAAGAAAAGAAAAATGAAGATACATACACACAAAGATGAACAACACGGACTCAATAAAAAACCATGGGTGAGATCAGGTGCACTGGTAGAGTAAGCATCTCATGCTTCTTATATGACACCCGGCATGTTGAACATGTCCAATCCGGTAGTAAAGTCAAATCCGGAAGAGGAAACAACAGTTAAGCTTTAAAGGGGTAGATCTGTTGTCATCTGGGAAACAGATATCCCATAGCGGTCCACAAGATGGTGATGTCGACCGTAAAACTTCTGGAGGGATGACTTCAAGTTTAAGGTAACTTTGTGTAATTTTAATCTGGTATATCTGAGATCAACATTTATGAAATTTTGTTAAAATCAAAAACTATGGAAAATGTGTTGCTAAATCTTTTTTGCGTATTAAACGGTATATCAGCAAAAGAAATCCCGAACAAGGAAACCCTGCAAGTATCAATACTACGGCTTCGGACCTGGTACATGAAGATACCGAGATATATTAGACTCAAATCTTACCCTTAAATGTTCCACACATTTCAGTTTCCGAATTGATAAGGAATTAGAGAAATGAATGACTTAAAGAGGGAGGATCATTACAACAAATTACTATACTAAGTCTTCAAATCAACTATAAAATAATTACTACAGAAACATGTTAATAAATCTTCAACATTGTTCTTTAAATATCAGAAGGTATAAACTTCTCCCAGCTGGAGTCCAGAGTACACCCAATATTTGAGGTGAAGTCCAAAGTCCATTTTTATTTTTTGAATTTTTTTTTAATATGAAGTACAAGTACAAATGCATCGACTTTTGAGGCCGTGGAGTCCATGGACTCAAGTGGTCAAGTTCAAAGTACGTCCAAAATAAGGCCAAAATCCAGAGTCCAGAAAAGGGGGATATATTCTCATATCAATCACTGTATCCGCAAACAGGAAGTATTAAATAACTCTTAGGAGTTAAAGGTACAACTAAGAATGAAATGCAAAAAGTCTATATTTTCACTTACATTCCGGGGCACCTGATGTCACTCTTATTTATTGAGAGTTCACACTGTTAGTGCTTTAGTTTTTTGTGTTGTATATGTAATGTTCGTGTGTTTTGTGGGCATGTGGTGTCTTTGGTCTTCCGCCTTTTGGTGTTCTTGCTTTTGCCTTGTCTCTGGACTTTGATTTGTGTAATCTTGTGCTTTGTTCCTTCGGTATTCTACTTATGCTAAATAACAAAATACCGAAGTTACTGTGAATTTGTTTCTGTATATCCGTATTTCGACAACTTATGTCTCTTCAGTGCAGATAAAATCAAATCATTTGGAAGACCATAAACCCAAATACGGGTAAAACTGATAGAGAACAAAAAACTGATAGAGAAAAAAAAACCAATAAGATCTTAATAGAAAAGCCAAAATCAGCTAAGGACAGAGCTATGCAAGAGGGATACTCCTTAGTTTTAAACAAAATTTTCTTAACTTTAGATATTGCATGTTTCCAAATAAAATCGGTTTTCGGGCCAGCACCGAAGCACTCGTTACCGGGTTGGTGAATACCCTCGGGTACTAACAGTACACCAGCAGTGGCTTTGGCAAGGTGGTAATAAATAACAAAATACCAAAGTTGCTGTGAATTTTGTTTCTGCATATGCGCATTTTGACAACTTATGTCTCTTCAGTGCAGATAAAATCAAAACATTTAGAAGTCCATAAACCCAAATACGTGTAAAACTGATAAAGAATAAATAACCAATAAGATCTAAATAGAAAAGCCAAAATCAGCTAAGGACAGAGCTATGCAAGAGGGAGATACTCCTTAATTTTAAACAAAATTTTCAAAACTTTAGATATTCCATGTTTCCAAATAAAATCGGTTTTCGGGCCAGCACCAAAGTACTGGTTACTGGGTTGTTGAATACCCTCGGGGACGTTATTTAAGTCGTTATTTAAAAATTATTTACTTGTTCGATAGTACAAATGCACCTTGTGATTTGAATATGCAGATTTTCATATATATGGTTACAAATTTGCTATCTATTTCGACCCTAAGGCGTTACAGATCAGCTATTTACGGAACTGAAAAATAAGAACACTTTCAACTGGTCTACTTATTATAAAAACCCCATGAAATATATTGAAATTGAGTAATTGTTTAAGTTTAGGTTATTGTTTTAACTGAAATTGGAGAATCAGGAAACAAATATACTTAGACCACAACACAGGAATTATCATGATTAAATCGATTACCCTAATATATATAAATAACCATTATTTTCTTACGTACGTTTGTTTACAATTCCTCTTAACTACTTTTTCGTTAAACAGTATAAAGATAATGAAAAGCCACATAAAAACATATGCAACATCTAAGGAATCATGTCATAACTTAAGGTAGTTCGATCCTAATAAAAATATCAGACAGAATTTTTTTCTTTTAAGATATTTTGTAGGTCTTTACCTATATGTTCCAAAAATAAAATAAAAATGATATGTCACCGATCATTTTTTCCTGTTATCTGGCTTTGACAATCAGACCAAATTCAGTATTTTTCAGCAATATTTACAAAGAATATATAGGGAACTGTGATAACATGCTTATTGTTTATCTTTCATTTAAAATAAATACCAGACAGATTTTTTTTATTTTTTGATATTTCAGAGATATATACTTAAGCTATCCGTTACGCTGAAAAATCTACATGTCACCGTTCGATTAAGGAAGTTATCTTATATAGTTTACGAAATAGACAATATATACGGGGAAAGGGAGCTAATTCGCGGGAAAGTGTATGTCAATATATTATGACGTCACAATGAATAGGCCAATACAGGATTATTCCGGCTTGAAAATCAAGTCAATTCCGCATCCGATTCGTGTTACACAAATGCGCCAATCGAATGCGCCGTGTATTAGTGTCGATCTACCTTAATAGAAATATTTTTGAACAGATGTATATACGTTAATAGCAGTAACACAATTAATAACAAAATACCGAAGTGACTGATAATTTATTTTCTGCATATTCTACGAAAACATTTATTTTCGAGTATCAGAGCCCAATCAATAGTACTTCGATTTTATATTATAGTGTCATAAAATGGGTATTTTCATATTAATCGTGTATAATGTCCAAGTACAGTCGTATTGGGTTGAGGTCACCTGTATTGGCCCGAGGCGAAGCCGAGGGCCAATACAGGTGATCGAAACCCAATACGACTGAACGAGGACATTATACAGGATTAATATGAAAATACCCATTTTATGACACCTTTATTAACTGATGACTTAAAATTTCAGGCATTATCTTTACCAATCTTAATTACAGGATGCAAATTTCGATATTAGTCAAGCCAATATAAAAAAAAGATTTCTATTGAATTTTCACCTTGTAGTAGAAAAAATATTGCACTATCACCATCATGTTGTTTATAAATCCCCTTGATCTGGTGTGGTATCAGTCGTACAGGCTGATACGGGATGCGGCTGATGAGTATTTTTCTGCTGACAAGTACTATATAACTGTATAGCACCGTGTAAATATTTGGAACTTTATCAAAGGAAATCTTTCTGGGTTGTGCTGTGTTTATTTTTTTATTCTCACTCTCAGTAATTAAAATCAATAGACAAAAAGAAGAAAAAAAGTTAACATATGTAAGAAAGACACAGAAAACAGAGTGTAACGAAACCAATAATGGCCGATTCATTTATACAGGGCATTTGCCCTGTATTAATTTTAATACAGGGCATCTGCCCTGTATAAATTTCTATACATGGCATTTGCCCTGTATAAATTTTATGTACCTAAAACTTCCGGTTATATTAAATGGGCAAATCACATTGTATTTTAAGTCATCAGTTAATAAATGTTAAAATAATACTGTATAATCATTTATTTTTCTGGGGATAAAATTTCGCTATTTTATATTAACAATATCAATTGTTATTAAGAAATATATGTCAAAATTGTCTAGATGCGAATCATTAGGGATGTATCTCAGTCTTCAGCAACTATTGTTAAATTGATAGAATAGTTAGAGCATAAGTTCCAGTGAACAATATTTTAGCTATATCAGGACGAGAACAAGTTCATCAAATACAAAATATACATGTACAAGTAAAAGAAGAAAGAATTAAAAGTGGACCAACCAGTTTGATTACATAGGGGAAATGGGAATAGCCTTCTATACGACTCCCAGTGAGTCTGATCTTCTCGGAAAACATAGAATGGGTCTTTATACTGCATGGAGCGTGGCGCTTCCCCACACAGTCTGGCTACAATGCTTCGCGGTCAGCCTTTCCATATAATGACCTGACTACCCCGCATCGATAGGGCATTCCCGTATCCATTAGCTGGCGACGCGCTTGGCAGCTCTGAAGCCGGAGCCTCTGAGGACCGCTTTTGTTGTTAAATACGACAAAAAATCACAGAAAAAGTATGCAGTTGAAGAAGTGACCATAAATGTTAGAGTTTCTAATCGACAATATATTTGCCCTCTTCGAGGAACTTGTTTTTCAATAGACTAGTGGAATTCCAATGGACACAAACTGAGCACCTCTTTTAGCCGGTCTATTTCTCCCTAATATAAAGCTGGATTCATCGAAGGGCTTCTTCAAAATAAAGATACAAAATTGGCCAAGTCCTTTAATTTCAGCTTCTGTTATATAGATTTTTTCATCACAAGGCCACCATTAAAATATTTCTTGTTTGATGTTGCCGACCCACCCCTTCAGACCTTGGGTAGGTAGGGAGGGCATTCTTTTTTCCTGCAAGGTCTAGAATCAACCTGATGTATTGAAGACTTGTCTAGATGTTCGATGTAGATCTTGGAAAACTTTTTGCACAGTACCCATGGTACCATGCATAAATATGTAAAAATGTTAAACATAATATAATTTGAAAGAAATTTGTGGTACTTAAGAATACATGTAACATAGGCATTGATGAGGTATTTAATCTGTATGACAATGAATAAATAACGTAAATGAAAAACAAACAATATCATGGTATAACAGGCCCTCTGCTGAAAACATAATGATATAGTATAGTGTTAATTAAAATAAGAACATGCAGTTCAAGTATGTATTACTATAATAGGTTACCCATTTGAACAGTGGAAGACTACTGATACAAATATATTCTGCATGAACAAATTCTTTAATCAAAATATGAAATTAACCCATCTTTAGCAGCTATATTGAACTAGCTTATGCTTGAATGTTTCATGACCAAGCTAAAAATACAAGTGCTTTAAAATCGATGGGTTTGATATTGTCTGTATTAAGTATGAAAAAGAAAGGAAACGGACTTGATGACAAGGAGACAACATCCCATCTCCAGGTAAAAACTACCCAAAACAAAGCATCAATAACTCCTTCATTTATAGAAAGGTAAAATATATATGTCCAATGTGTCATTATCAAACTGTGTGAATAGAAGTGCCTCTTTTCCTACCAAAATGAAGAACATGTATCATATATTAAGCTTCCTTGTATGTCTTTTTTATGCTTTAAATATGAATCATGTCAGAAGATCGAATTTATAGAACACATCTACTTTTGTACTAGTGCAGCAGAAATACAAGTGTTAAACAGTAATTAACCAGAGGTACACAAATGTGCATACATGTGTTATGTACACAATAGCACGATTAAGCTACCTCAAGATACACAAGTAGTAAAGATAGGTTTTTGCTTGTGTATTGTGGACCTGTTTACTCCCTCTTAACATGTATCAGTTATCAAGCAGTAATGCTTTCATTTAGTCAATTGTTTCTATTTCATTGTTTTGATTGATTGATTAATAAGGGGTAATACCTCAAGTGACCAATATATATCAGGACGACTGAGTAAATGAATTCAAGAAGTTATTAAAGATGAAAGATATAAAAGAGGAAGGAACAACTGGGGCAACATGTTTTTACTGCTCCTGGAAAATTGGAGAAATGGGTAGGGGCAGGAAACTTAGCATTTCATACAACCTCAAGTAAGTCTTCTCTTGCACAGGAAATATAGGAGGGATCATTTTACTGCATATGGCATGGGCATGGTGTTCCTCCATACAGTTCGATTACAATGATTCGACGTCAGGCTTTCTGTATTATGATCGACCTGACTACCTCCTGCAACTTTAAAATGGGAGAAACGGATAGGGGTAAGAAATTTAGCTTTTCATACGACCCTAGCGAGTCTGCTCTTCTTCAAGAAATATAGGAGTCTTTATACTGCCTAAAGCATGTCGTTATTAAATTTGTTCAATATACTCAACAGTTCTCGCCACAATATAGCTGAAATATTGCTGAAGTTGGCGTAAAACATCAATCAATCAATCGTTTCGCCACAGTATGTCTACAATGGTTTTCCATATGGAAAATGGGTAGGGGCAGGAAATTTAGCCTTCCATACAACCCCTAGTATAAGTCTGCTCGTCTTCAAAAAATATAGAAGAAGACTGCACGCTAGGGATCTTGATCTCGCATGAGGGGTGAATATTGTCCTCCTCTTGTTGAAGACCCTCAGGCGACACCAAGATGTAGACAGGAATAAAAGCCCTGTCCTTGATAAACTGGAGTTTTCTATGAATCGTGTGCGTTTTTGTCAGATGTACATTCACTCCATATCCTTTCATTTTTCCTATATTTTACTGCAGGAGAAATGGTGTTAGCTCCACGCAGTTATTCTACACTGTTCATGTTTCAGGCTTTCTGTATGGAAAAAATTATAATCATGACAATAGCAACCCCATTCATTTCTATTTACTAGTCTTGGAATTGGTGAGGCTTCTTTAGGGTATATTGGGATACGGGATATTTACTACTTTTGCTAATGATATATGGGATATTTGAGACAAAAAAGTACTGGGATATGGGATATTTTGACTATGGAAAACGGGATATTTCAATTATAAAGGGATATCTTCAATTTTCAAAGGGATAATTTAGTCCAGACTTACTGGGATATGGGATATTGGGACCCCCCCCCCCCTAAACAAGCCTCAGTGGTGTGAACATTTTCTCCCCTTCAACAATTCTTTATTAACTGAATGTCTTAGTTGCTATTTAGCTGTAAATTCAAATGAATCTCTTGGTTGAGGAACCAAATCCAAACCAATCACTCAGTTAATTAGTTACATTTAGTCAGACGTACTGCAAAACTTTTTAAGTTGTAAATTCTAAAATCAGGGATTGCAAGATGACACTTAACACATCTTTGCAAGATTCCTTTTGAGTTCCCCCATCAGGTTTCTGTATATATATTTCGTCAACCACAGCCAGGAATCCTTACGACACTAGTTTTATTCGGGATAAAAGTAATTGAAGAAAGCTTTGACGCGAGTTTAAACACCGAACGTGTCCGTTTTATAAAGGCGGTTTTATCTCCCGGTAGATTATCAAATGCTTCTTCTCACGCTCAGTCACCACTATATTACTTAAAACAGCTTGATCTGTTTCTTTCAGTACGACGATGCAAACCATTCGCAAGATGTTTCGCGTATATTTAATCAATGTCGATATAGCGCTTGTAACATAGACGATTACGTTTATGTAAAGCGCTTGAATGACACCGATGTTATGACAATTCCCGCCATTAAGTTCAGAATACAACGCACTGCCACAGACCAAAAAAAAAAATATTTTCAAACGGAGGTGAAAAAATTTTTCGGGTCGCAGGAAAAATATCGGGTCGGGCGCCAACGGCAAACATTAACAATTTTATTTTAGGCCCAAAACAACCCTCGCTTTGGTGATTTTTTTCATCTTATCTATCCAAAAGATCTCGAAATTCAGGATACAACATATACTTCCACATCCTGACATCGGTCTCGTTCTTTGACCTTCATATTGAAATTGACAATAGAGCTACACTACAGACTAGGCTGTATGACAAAAGCGATGGCTTTACTTTTCCAAGGGTGAGCTTCCCTTTCCTTTATAGCAACATTCCAAAAGCGCCAGCATATGGAGTTTACATCTCCTTACTCATTCGATACTCAAGGGTCTGTGGTAAGTTGCTCGGTTGCTTACAAATAGGCTACTTTAGCAAGGGTATGTTTCCAATAACTTTATCACTACAGAAGTTTTATAGTCGACATCACGATGTTGTGGACCGCTATTGGATCTGTTTCCAAGATGACAACATATCTTTGCCTTTACAGCTACCCAAATTGGCATGTTCAATACGGCAGGTATCTTATAAGAAGCAGGAGATACTCACTCTACCAATGCACCTTATCTCAAACATTGTTTTTTACTGGGTCCGTGTTGTTCATCTTTGTATGTGCGTGTGTCTTAATTTTTCTTTTCTGTGCCGTGCTCATATTATGTCTTTGTATCTTTGTTCTTCAGATATTACCATTGTTCTTGGATTATTGATGTTAAACTGACGGCTCGGTTCTCACTTACTTTAAATCCTGGAAAATAATTGTTAAAGGTATTTACTTTCTGTTGATGTTTTTCTACAAAACATGTCATTCTCAAGTTTTTCTTTAACTTGCAGTTCGCCTTCATTTTAAGAACAAAAATAGTTTCATTAATTGAATACATACCTATATTGACTAAATAACACATTTTCCGTTGAGTGGAAATCTGCGACGTATAAAACTTCGGTATTTAGTCATGCTACAACAAATAAGACATGCACACATATGTTGTAATGTTTTTTTTTACTTTCATTTAAAATTTAAAACAAACAAATATTAAAACTAGAGGCTCCCAGGAGCCTGTATCGCTCACCTGGCTTTCAGTTGCCACAATGAAGCTAACATTTTAAGTTATACAGTTGAAGTTAAGTCTCTCAAACTTTGTTAGCTCAAACACCACCAATATCTTAAACTGTATGAAAAGTCTGATCTTGTTTTACTATATTTCTTTGTTGCCCATTTTTGACAAAAATGTACTTGCTTATGACCACTTTCAACACCAGTTTTGAAGTTGAGACATAATTTTGTAAATGGCGGTCAACAACAATTTTTAAAACCATATTTTTGAAATTACCACATCAATATTTATCTGGAAACCAAATTTCTCTGAAATAGGAAATAACTAAATACCGAAGTTACTGTGAATTTACTTTCTGCATATACGCATTTCGACAAATTATGTCTCATCAGTGTTGAAAATGTTGAATTTTCCCGCCTTTTTGGTGGCCATTTTGAAAATGGAGGTCAACAAACAATTTGCCACACGACTTTTGAAGTTGCAACATCAATATCCACTTGGAAACCAAATTTCATTGAAATTGGACAATATTGAATTTTCCCGCCTTTTTTGGCGGCCATTTTGAAATGGCCGTGAACGAACAATTTTTACATTGGTTTGAATTTGCGACATCAATACCCGTTTGGAAACCAAATTCCATTGAAATTTGACAATGTTAAATTTTCCCGCCTTTTTAGCGGCCATTTTGACAATGGCGGTCAACAAACAATTTCCAGCATCTGTTTTGAAGTCGCAACATCAATATCCACCTGGAAACCAAATTTCATTGAAATCGGACAATATTGAATTTTCCCGCCTCTTGTGGAAGTCATTTTGAAAATGGCGGTCAACGAATAATTTTTAACATTGGTTTGAATTTGTGACATCAAAACCTATTTGGAAACAAAATTCTATTGAAATTGGACAATGTTGAATTTTCCCACCTTTTTTGGCGGCCATTTTGAAAATGGCAGTCAACAAACAATTTTCAGTACCTGTTTTTAAGTCGCAACATCAATATCCACTTGGAAACCAAATTTCATTGAAATCGGACAATGTTGAATTTTCCCGCCTTTTTTTGGAGGCCATTTTGAAAATGGTGGCCACTGAACAATTTTATACACCAGTTTATACGTTGCCATAGCATATGTCAAACATTTTAATCAATTTACACTAAACCTTCATCTTCTCTAGTTAGGGATATAAAAGACGACAAAATATGAAAATTTGAAAATTCCATGAAAAGGGCAACAACTCCTACAAAGATTTTTTGGATTTTCTCAAAAATTTCAGGGTGGGTAGATCTTGATATGCTGAACCCTTTTGCAATTTACACTTGACCGCTATCTGTTACACTTTTTAAAATAGAGAAAAATATAAATTAAAATTAAGAAAATTTTACGGAATAAGGGCAATAACTCCAACAATAGATTTCGGATTTCCTTCAAAATTGAAGGGCGGGTAAATCTGAACATGCTGATTATTTTCACTCCCTATCAGATTTTTGATATCTGTAACGGTTTTCGAGTTATTTGCAAAAAAAATGCAATTTACCCCTTTGTTCTATTTTTAGTAACAGCAGCCATGTTGCTTGGTTTTCGGACTAATCGAACACAATTTTGAAACCGTTTACCCTGGTGATGATTCAGGTCAAGTTTGGTAACAATCGGCCCAATGGCTTCTGAGGAGAAGATTTTTTAAATTGATGACAAAAAATGTCAAATTTCTTAAATTTGACCAATAACGGGCAAAAACTCCTATATGGGTAGTGAGATTTTCTTCAAAATTTCAAGGTGGGTAGATCTTGATATGCTGAACATTTTTGCAATTTAAAGTTGACCTCTATCTGTTATAGTTTTTGCGATGAAAAATAGAGAATATCAAAATTTTGAAATTTTCCCAGAAAAAGGGCAATAACTCTAAGACGGGTTTTCGGATTTTCTTCAAAATTGCAGGGCAGGTAAATCTTGTCATGCTGATCACTTTTACTCCATGTCAGATTTTTGATATCTATAATGGTTTTTGAGTTATTTGCCAAAAACAGCAATTTACCTCTATGTGCTATTTTTAGTAACGGCAGCCATGTTGTTTGGTCCTCGGACTAATCGAACACAATTTTGAATCTAGATACCCTGGTGATGATTCAGGTCAAGTTTGGTTCAAATTGGCATAGCGGTTTCAGAGGAGAAGATTTTTGAAAAAGTTTACGACGGACGGACGACGGACGCCAAGTGATGGCAATAGCTCACATGGCCATTTAGGCCAGGTGAGCTAAAAAGCATAAAATGAAACCACAAAAATATCTTTAACGCAGATACATTGACTTATCAAATTAAATGATTAAAAAAATAAAAACTTAAACAACAACAAAATATTACTTAATGGACGAATCTCATATTAAAGTATGAAGACTGTCTGGAATGAATAATGATAGCTGAATGCATACTGGCCTCATTTTGAAGAAAAACTTAAATCCAGAGTAAACCAAAGCAACAACAATAAAACAAATGAGATCAAATAGTCAGGTATTGCACAAGTTTGTACCACCGAGATAACATATTTCAGTAATAAGCTAGATCTACCTTTCCTCTTCTACAGTTCACATTTATTTAGGTTTAGCAGACCTTTTCCCGATTTCTCTTATTCCATATTCTAATCCTATGCATCTTTCCATCTACTTCAGAGAATGGAATTCATTTAGTTTTCTATTTTTGTATCTTGAAAAATTGTCCTGAGTTTTCTCCTGATTAGTCATTTTCTAAATAGTGTATTTACCATTTAATTTTGTCTTGTCATACATGTAAAATTACGTCACAACAAACAGATGTTCATGTCGGACAAATTCAGACACTAGAATCGAAACTGGTTCAGTATCGCACAGTTTGAAGCACCAAGATGAAGTATTGTATAAAAAAGATAAAATCTTGATTCACTTATCCACAAATTAAAAGCGATTAAGGTCCGTTAATTGATTTCTATATTTTACAATTTAATTCTAGGAATATTCGCATTATTTCCGGACTTGGAATTTATTCTGCTCATCTTTCCATCTGTTTATATCCATGAAAAAATTGTTAAAACGATTTGTGCATGTTTTTGTTCCTCCTTAGTGTCTTAAAAGTGTATTCGTATCTTTTAACACATTTTGAATTATCATAGTTGTAATTTTACAAGTTACCAAACAATTGTTTATGTCCAGCTAACTGATACTGTTTTATCATTCTATTACATTGTTTGAAACACTTTTCTTATTTGCGTAATTTTCTTTCTATATATTATTTTGAATATAAGCAACAACAGCTATGAACTGTAACAAACATCTAGGCGCATTCAGTACTACATCTGAAAAAATGCTTAAAAATGACGATGTTTCATTGGGTTGCCTGTTGAAGTGGTCTCCAAATTTTCTCAAACGAACCCCAATTTGTTTTGCTGCTAATTCATTTTCATCGTTCATCTTGATGATATCTTATGTTTTTTTTTGTACATGTATTTATGATATAACATTTATCGAAAAAAGAAGTTGAATGTGTTTATATACAGACACAAATCTGTTGTGGGAACTTTTACGAAATAGGTAATATTTCTATCTTTAGATTTGTTACTCTGTTTTGAATAAGATATTAAAAAAACTCTCATTTATTTGTATTACCTATGCTTTAATTTTAATCATTTTTCATATTGTAATTATCTTAATGCTACTAAGCAATAGACCATATCGTAATCATATCAGTGTTATTATGTCAGTAACAAGCAGTAGTAGTTACTTTTTTTATTTCAATTACAATGCAAATTTTGAGGTCTTTTGTTCCTTTGTAAAGCCATTTAAAATTTTTATCAATAGTCTAGTCATTGTTCGATCCAACCACAACCTAATTGCTTCTTTTTTTCTATATCTTGTGATTTTATTTTTGCCTAGTAAAACATTTTGAATTGAAAAAAAAAATGGGCTTGCTATATGGTGTGAGGTTTCTCACTGTGCTGAAGACCGTACGGTGACCCCTAGATGCTTTGTTTTGTGTCATTTTAACCTGGGGATGTTGTCTCCTTGACATAAACCCTACAATGTATTTCCTTTCTTTTTGAAATATGTTGGGTCCTAAGATCACAAATGTATGGTATTTTATAATTGTTCCGTTATATTCACCTACAGAGTCAGGATGAAATTATGAACGCAGAAAATACGGAAACAGAGAAGTATCAAGTGAAATGGGAGGGTGAATTAACCTACCGTCGAACGCTAACCGAATAACTGCACACTTTTGTACTTTCATTACATATAGATTTAGGGGAAATTCGCCATTGCTTCGACTATTTTCGAAATGAAGCAACCATTTGTTGGTAAAGTCATATGCTCATATCTCCAAGAAGTTAATAAGAAAGTAAACTAAGCCGTCAAAAATTTTATATTTAACGATGCATCTCATTGCTGTCTATAATTTTGGATACGTATTGCTTCACATAAGAGTGTTTCATTTGACAAAGTTGAAATCCTTTCCAATCACAGGTCAATCATGTCCTCCTTGAATACCTATATTACCTATATCCTGTCATACCTATATTGGGTACCAAAATTACTCAAAAATCCATACAAGGAAAGATACATCGTAGGATCTTCATCCTGCTCAAATATTGAATTGTCTGTTGAACTAAGATTTTGTCTGCAAAGAAAGACAGGCATGAAGCATTCTGTGAACAAAAATGTTGTCCAGATTGACATACATCACAGGTGGATACTTAAAAATTCTAAGGATTCATTGAAAATTCTTTAATCCCGTTCATTTCTCAAATAAACTCTCAAAACATTTGATTATTCCACACTGTATACAACGCTTCCTCATGATGACCTTCCGCCGTGCGCGGTCCCGGCTGAAGAATAGGCCCGCAGCATCCTCTGAGCTTGGAGTATGAGCCATCCTAACAGAGGACCCCGAGGGAACCCCGGGATATAGAAATAGGACCCAGTATCTCCGGCTTGCGGGGTGTGACCCCTCCTAAACGGAGGCTGACCCCGAGGGTCCCGGGATATAGAAATAGGACCCATTCCGTGGTTGTGCGGGATTAATAAATACACAACCCATCTTTCGGATGGGATGTAAACTCAGGTCCACGTGTTGGAAGAAATGCCACGCTTCCTGCACGTTAAAGAACCCTTGTAGCAAGCTCTTTTTGGGGTGGTCCGTAGGTGATCGGCTACAAGGCTAAATTCCCCGCCCTTGACGATTTCACCCTACTTTTCCAGTGGCAGTCAGAATTTCCCGTCCCCTGGCCATTTCCATACCCCAAAGTGATTATTTATCAACAAACTTGTTCTCGTCTTGATATAGCTGAAATATTGCTGAGTAGACGTTAAACAATATTCAATCAATCATGATGACCTTAAATCATAAGTCAAGGGTATCATTCAAAATGCCTTTGCCGATTAAAAAATGTTGTATAAGTTGTAAATCCACATTTCAATATTTTTCAACCAATTTAAAGGAAAAAGTATGCTACGATGAAAAACAGGTCTGCAGTATGCTCGATTTTCTTATTGATAATATATTGTCACATTTGGAGGTGAAATATATCAACAGAAAGTTGGTATATCAATTGGTACTAATTGTGCTTCTCTACTCGCAGATTTGTTTTTGTATTCTTATGAATGTCTTGAGGGACTCGTAAAAGATCATAAAATAAAAGATACTGGTCCTTCAATCTCACTTATAGATATATTGATGATGTTCTTTCCATTAATAACGCATCTTTTGCTAAATTGATCCAATTCATATATCCTCCAGAGCTAGAGGATAAAGGAAACGACAGAAACCAGTAGATCTACATCTTTTCTAAAATTACATCTCGAATTTGACGAAACGGGTCATCTCAGTACTAAAAGTTACGACAAAAGGGACGATTTTAAAAATACAAAAATACCAAAGTTGCATCATGAACAGTAAAATGTTATGCTGTACACGTGTTTAAAGGAGTAAGCTCTCATCAGCAGCATTAGAATCAAATAATATGGAAAGTAATAATAAAAAATAGTCAGAAAAGAAGTACTATATACCAAAAATACCTAAATAGGAAGCCAAATCCAGTACTCTTAATTTCGAAATTATCAATTTTACTTACATGAACAGTAATAATCCGGCTTTTCCATACATGTTTCACGGTTGATTCGCTACGCCTCAGCGTAATTATATAGACTTTCTTATTAGATATAGTTATCTCCGTACCGCCTTATATTCAAAGCTTCAAAAAACTTCGTCTCATACGATCATTTAAAAAGTTTTCTACGACCTTTCGATAGCAACGGATTTTGGGTTTCTACCGGACACTACCGCAATAAAAGGGGAGGATTGGTGCGCCATAAAACCGATTTAACGCCATTTCTTTTCATTTCTTTTGAAATGCCTGTACCAAGTAAGGACCATTAGGGTAGACAATTTTCCGGTGGTTTCCACCTGCACTGTCTTTTTGCCTCATGGACTTTGGATCTTGACAACTCGTCTCGGCAATTTTGTTATTAACCCCATTAAACATTTACTTAAACCTTCAAAATAGTGTTCGGTTATAAGGTAAACGAGCAAGACTTTTATTGTGGCTCGGGTTTGACAGAAGCTATGAGCAAGTCATTGAACATCCTACGCACAAGTTTAAAATTAATGCACACGGCAAGCACAAATATTTATTTCTATATGAAACTTTAAAGGAGAAACGATTCTGTACATTTGGATACAAACAAGACTCCATTTATGAAGTCTTTGATGTATATATTTTAGAATTGAAAATTGAATCTGAGCTATCATCGATATTGATTATGGCGGCAGAAGAAGAAAGATAATCTCAAACGGTACAGGGCCATTAAAGCGGTTCTAACATCCGAGCAGAACACAAAATATTTTGCAGCATAGATGTTTTTGGACTAAAAAGCCATGCAGAAGCATATCAGAAAAATTGAAAATAAAGACTAATTAGAAACCAGAGGCTCAGAGACTGAGCCTATATCACTTACCTGACAAAATGCTTCTATGCCATGCATGACCAAAAAGGATGTTTTTTAACAATGGGGTCAAATGTTTAGCTATGTTCTTCATTAGCATCCACGTTTTTCGTCTGATCCTATTGAAATAAATAATTTTTGCAAAGGACCTTCTATACATATAGTTAAATTTGCTTGATTAGTTTCAGAGATGATGATTAAAAGGACTGTTATCTCATACCTGGCTTAAATGTTAAACTTAGTTCTGCACTGGAAGCCATGTTTTTTATCGGATCTAAATGAAATGAGCAATTTTTGTAAAGTACCTTCCGTACATCTTTCGTGTAAAGATTGGTTGAATTTGATTCAGTGGTATCAGAGGAGAAAATGAAAATGTGTTTTCTCGTAGGGTCTAATGTTCTGTGATGGCGGCTATGTTGTGGCAATATATGTAAAGGATCTTCCATACAACAATCCTGCAAAGTTTTGTTCAGTTTGCTGAAGTAGCTTCAGAGGAGGTAGCAAATATATGCTTTTCCCATAGGGTTCCGTGTTTTTAAACTATGTTCTGTGCTGACGGCCATGTTTTTAGCCGATCGGAAAAATTTCGGTAATCTACATTAAGGACCTTCCATACATCATTCCTGAAAAGTTTGGTTCAATTTACCTCAGAGGATATAGCAAATATATGCTTTACCCATAGGGTCCCATGTTAAACTATGTTCTGCGCTGGCGGTCATGTTTTTTGGCATATCGGAAAAATTTCTGTAATCTAAGTAAAATACTTTCCATACATCATTCCTCTAAAGTTTGGTTAAATTTGCTTCAGTAGCTTCAGGGGAGTTATCCAATATATGCTTTTCCCGTAGGATCCAATGTTAAACCATGTTCTGTGCTGGTGGCCATGTTTTTTGGCGGATCGGAAAAATTTCGGTAATCTCAGTAAAGGACCTTCCATACATCATTCCTGTAAAGTTTGATTCAATTTGCTTCCGTTGCTTCAGAGGAGATAGCAAATATATGCTTTTCCCATAGGGTCCCATGTTAAAATTAGTTCTGCGCTGGCGGCCATGTTTTTTTAGCCGATTGAAAAAATTTCAGCAATCTACGTAAAGGACCTTCCATACATTATTCCTGCAAAGTTTGTTTCAATTTGCTTTAGTAGCTTCAGAGGAGATTGCATATTTGCTTTTCCCATAGGGTCCCATGTTAAACTATGTTCTGCGCTGGCGGCCATGTTTTTTTTTTTATGGCAGATCAGAAAAAAAATCAGTAATTTACGTAAAGGACCTTCCATACCTCATTTCCGTAAAGTTTGGTTCAGTTTTATGTTGTTGTTTCAGAAGAGGTATCTCAACTGTGCATTTTCCCATAGGGTCTAATGTTAAAACTATATTCGGCCCTGGCGGCCATGTTTTTTGGCGGATCGGAAAATTTTCGGCAATCTTTGTGAAGGACCTACCATACATCATTCCTGTGAAGTTTCGTTAAAATTGATCCTGTGGTTTCAGAGGAGATAGTCAAAATGTGAAAAGTTTACGGACGACGACGATGACAGACGACGGACGACGGACTCCAAGTGATGGCAAAAGCTCACATGGCCTTTTGCCAGGTGAGCTAAAAAGGAAAGCAAAAAAATGCTACAAAATGAATAGATTCGTTTGTTCAGTTTACAAGGCCATCTCTTTTTGGGTTTCAGCATGTTCATTCACGTACTTCTGTACGTGATTCATTTACATAAGAATGCAGAAACGTACAATCTCAAAATCAACACGTTTTTGAGGGTAATTTAAAAAAAAAATTCATACAAAAGTGAAAGAAAAATGGCGTCATGCAATTTGAATTGTTGCTTGCAATCACTCTGCAATATCGCAGAAGCCACTTTTTAGATAGCAAGTTAAAAAATGGCTCATTAGTATTATAACTTGATTTTTTTCTTTCTTGTTATAAATCTATTTTCCATGTTTTTGATTGTTTCTCGATATAAAAAAAAACACAAATGAAATATAAAGTTATTATTACAGTTATAGGAAAAAGAAGGGAAACGGGGAATGTGTCAAAGAGACAACGACTCAAAGGGGAGTAATAACAACTCAAAGCCACCATAAGATCTTCAATGAACGGTGAGGAAACCCCACACCCAACGGCAGGTCGGAGTTGGCCCCTAAATAAAGAGTAATCAAGTTCAGCGAAATAAACATCATCCTAGACTCCCATAGACATAAAGTGAACTAACTAGAAAACAGACAAGACACACAAAGGCTTGATAAATTTCCTGACTTAGGACAGGCGCAAACCTGCTGCGGTGGGGTTAAACTAGATTTATTGGACCCAAACCTTCTTCCTATAGCCAATATGATAAATAAAAAAAAACAATCGTAACAACAGTAAAATTCAGTTGCCAACAGGACTGAGTCAATTGTGAAAAATGAAATGGAAAGAACTAAATATACGGACATAAACATGAAATCACAAGAGAGTACTAGCAGTTAACTGCCAGCTCCAGACCCATTACAACTGACAAATTAAGTTATGTACCCTCAGTATACAGCTTCCATCAAGATCCCTTCCTGTAAGGAGTTTAGCATAATGATTTCATGTATATACCGGAATGCATAACCCGTGTCCATGCAATACTGATTTTAGAAATTTAGAATGTGTTTAGTTCAAATGCAAAGACCCTATAAAAAAAAATCAATGTTAATACCAAAGAAGGCCATACGTAATGATTTGACGACAGTACCGTAATTATAAACCTTATGAATTAGACGATTTAAAGGTTTTATAAGTTTGTTAGGCGAGTTTAAGTATTTTTTACTCTTATGTAAAACATTACCGTAAAATAAGGAATGTGAAATGCCAGCCTTGATTAGATGTTTACAGGTTGCATTGTATTTATGAACTAAGTCCTTATATCGATGATAAAATTTAGTAAAGGTTTTAACTAGTTTATGATAACGAAAACCTTGATGTAATAGTTTTTCAGTTATGAAAAGATTCCGTTCATTAAAATCGCAACTTTATTACATACTCGAGCAAATCGAACAAGTTGTGATATGTAAACACCATATGATGACGCTAATGGAACATCGCCAAATGCTTACTCTAAACAAGCACGTGAATTAAAAACTCCCCAATTATCTCACTTTTTCCTTATTTCCTCTCTTTCTTCTCTTCTCTCTTTCTCTCTCTCTCTTTCTTCATCTCTCTTTTCTTTTTCAGACGGAAAACTTCTGATTTCAAAAAAATGTATGTTTGTGTATATGTGGTAATGCTTCTATATGTAACTACTGTTATGACTAACTGAATTGTATATTAACTTGAATGTTATATTTGATTGTACAACAGTTGTCATAAAAAAGAAAATAAATAAAGAACTAGATTTGCAATTGTAAGCAATCGCCGATGTAACCAACGACCAACAACTTATTCGCGGCTTCAAAATCTACCTAAAAATCAATGTTTGTTGAAATCAGAAAGAGTGGAACTTTTTATGTATTTAGGCAGCCATCTTGGAAACGGGGGCAATTTTGAAAGCTTTTTGTCGCATAGATTCCGTCCTCTCTTCTTACTGAATTTTTTGGAAGAGGAAGAAGAAAAATAATCAGAAGAAACGTAGAATAACAACATATAATCCCGACTACGTCTGGGGTGACATAACAAGAGGCTTTCAAGGGCCTGTGTCGCTCACCTGGGCCATGGCTGACATAGAGAGATGAATTGTAATTCCAATAAGGTCCAGAGTTTAAGCTATGTTTACTGCTAGAAGCAACCTTGGAATTTAAAATTTAGCAGAATGATTTTTTTTTCTAAAATTTCAGTTTTCTTGTTTGGTGTCAATGGCAACTGAAAACACCATCATCCATTAAAACCCATATCAGACCCGCATTTAAAAAAAAAATCGGGCAGGGGTTCCCTTTATAAATTATATAACACATATTGATGAAATAAAATACATTTTGAGCCCCCTTTAAAAAAATTGGGCAGAGGTTGCCCTCATAATATAGTTTATACATATTGCTGAAACTGTAAATAAAATATGTATCCGTATTCCTTTTTTTTTCTAAAATTTCAGTTTTCTTGTCTGGTTTCCAAAGCAACTATTGTAGGTTACCAAATCTCAATTCATAGATTATAGTTTCACATTTTTTTGAGCTGGATATGAGTTCGACTAATTATAACCGGTTATTTCTGTGCATAAATTCTGAATATTGCATTGATCTTGTGTAAACTCGACAAACAAAGTAAAACATTGAAGAAGGGGATATAAAACATGCTACATTTTTTTCGTTTTATTCATCGGAAGCGTACAAAACGTTTTTGATTTCCAGAACTGGTTAAATAAGGATGACCTTGAAGTGGTTCTTTTCTTTAGCAAATAATAAAAAAATCGCCTTTGGTACTGAAGTCCATTTTAATTGTCGGACATAATTTAGATTGGATATCATGTACACCCTACCGGATAAATCTTAAGATTTTTAGGGTTGAATCAAACATAATATCGGTATTTTTACTCAAGCGCAAGGGGCGCTTGAGTGTATCTATTACGATGCTAAATTCGTTCGTGCCAAATATTTGATTTTCAAATTTTGCAGTTCGCTAAATACATGCTTGGACATCAATCTTTTGGTGAGTGTTCATCTGTAGTTCACATTTCTATATAAATTTGAATGTCACATTTTACGAACTATTTCTATTTGCGGACTAACATCAAGACATTTTGTTATGATTCCGGAGAAAAATTGTAGGCTTTCCGAATATTTTCTTTTATTGTTATATATACCAGTTCAGATCGAGCTAATAAACAGCAGTACCTATAACAAACATGAAACCAGTTATTTATTCGACAGCAGCATACAGAATGAGACCTATCTACTGTAGCGCTTATTTATTTGTAATATTTTCCTGCGCATGTTCTCTTAATTGTTCAATCTGGCGAGGGTGCCGATAACCCGGCAATGTAAACAAAAAGTGAAGATTGTGAGTTCTTTGCACCTGAAACGGATAATTAAGTAATAAAGATTGAATAAATCATTTGTAAGGAAAAGGTCTTTGTGTGGACTCTGCACAGTGAAACCAACTAAACGTCGGCTTGGGAACGAAAGAATTTGTATGAGGCTTTAAATTGCAAACTTCACTACTGGATCTATCTTAGACGACATAAACTAGGTCCAGTCAAGAGTAAAATAAAGGGATTTGCAGCAACTGTACATCTGCACATGAGACAAAATCGCAATGAATTCAGGGAAAATGAAGCAGTGGAAAAACGCTTTTATTATTGTTCTTCATCTTGAAGACATCATTCATGTATTGAAGGTTAAACCAGAACTTAAATTGCTATCAAACATAGTTTCAGCCTAAATAAAAACAGAGTTCATGGATTATCAGCTGATGCCAGACTTTGGACTTCCTGACAATACATCAGTTGATAAATTTTGACATATAATTGACATATTTACACACAAAAAGAGATTTCCTTTGTTGACAAAAATTGTATGCATGGAGTACAATGCAAGCTAGAAATAAATATGTTTGAATAAAATCAGAATATCTTGTTTCCTAATTAAAGAGCCCATAAAATAAGGGGGCATTCAGTTTTACATAACAAATTCAACCTTGATAGTTTTGATATTTATATTGTTTTAAACAGATTTTAACTTTGACTAAAATGCCGCCGCGTGTTACGACCCAACATTTGAATGCACAATGTTGGGTCATTGCCCACCGCAGTACTTCGGAGGTTGGCAGGTATGAATCTACTTATCGCATTTTCTTCAGTTTATGAACATGTAAACATTTCAAATCTAAATTAATGTAAAACAATAGTTTTACAAATTCAACAACCCACAGAAAACAACAAATGCAAATTATTCAAAATACACAAAATGCATAAAACTGAATTATTGCTGTATACAGAAAACGGATCGAACAATCATCTACATGTATATGTCCTTAGTTAGTTCTTTTTTTATTATTTGTTCTCTACAGAGACATTATAGAGATTAGCAACTTGTAGTTAATGGTCACATGTAACTGACAACGCCGATTTCGAGATCATCCGGCCTTACAACAGTCCGGCCCTATGTCAGTCCGGCCCTATATTTCCAATTGATAATATATTGTTGTTTTGTTTTGCCTTGGTCTATCCGTCCATATATTTCCAATTGATAATATATTGTTGTTTTGTTTTGTTTTGTCGTATTATTTCTTATTGATAAAAAAAAATCCCAAACATAAAACCTTTAGTTCAACCCTCCATGGTATAAAATTGGCATTTGAAGTTTATCTTATCATGGTAAATAAATTTCAGACAGGGCCGGATTGGAATAAGGCCGGAAAGTACAGGGCCGGATAGGGAAGGACGGATAGGTTGTAAGGCCAGAACGTCTTGTTACCACAACGAAACTCTCGGTTATTTTGCTTATCACCATTTTTAAATAACAATATCAGCTTTCACAAAAACTATCGAAGAGTTCTGAGTGTGTTGTTAACATCTCAGTTGCATGTTACCCTTGACTATTTAGTAGTAGCTCTCTATCACTGCTTCTTATTGCATCTTTCGGCCAGTTTTGTTCCTATCACCCATACTAGTAACAATTGGTATTTTACGAAAGGATATGGAGTAAATGAACATAAGATGAGATCCAACTGCAATAATTTAATGAGCTGTATGCCCATTTCGGAAATTTATTCCTCATCAGCAGCATGAATAAAGATCAGTAACTTGTCAAAATGGCCATTGCCTATGCAAAAATTAGATTCATATAAATCAATGAAAAAATAACTAAAAATCAGCTTGAGTATTCTGACTTCTGTCAGAGTATACTTGTTTTTTTTTATCTAAAATCAGCATTTAAGAACTTTTTTTTACAATTCAAATTAATGGAAATTTGCTCAGTATATATCTAGAAAACGAGATAATGTAAGTGATAGTCCGGAATAAGAACACTCTGCAAGTCACAAGGCTTCGGACCTTTTACATATTAATATCGAAATATATAAGACTCAAGTCTTATCCTTGAATGTTCCAAAAAATTTAATAAGACTTAAATCTTATCCTGAAATTATTCCAAAAATTTCAATCGCCAAATTAAATTCATAATGAAATAGAGAAATGAATGACCTACAAAGAGAGGATCTTTCCTACCACTCACTATGCTAATGCTTCAGTTCAACTATCAATTTATACTACATAAACATGTCAATAAATTTTCAACATAATTTATATGCATCATTGTTCCGAAAATATCAATCACTGTATCGGAAAACAGGACTTAGCAAATAACTCTTAGGAGTCAACAAATTTTAAGGCACAATGCGATGTGCTAAATTCAAGTATAAAATACAAATAGTCTACATTTTCATCACATCATAGGTTACATCACAGTATTTAACATATGATTAGTAGTTATTTTAAAATTTGTTGACTGCTTGATATTACAGTCCCTGGATCAGTCAACATTCCATTTTGACTGATCGTTGACTGGTGAGTGATCGCTGAATGATCGCTGAATCATGACTTTTGACGGCTGACGGATAGTAAAATTAACTGATGACTAATGAATGATGCGACTCTTGACTCTTGAATCATGACGGATGACGAATAGAAAGAAATCTAATTAATTATGCACGGATGATCGGTGACGGATGACTGATACAGGTAAATTTAAAAATTACCGGCGAAACGAATCTCACTCAGCGTTGATTTATTATTCCTAGTAAGATCGAAAGTCATTATCAATACATGTATCTGATAGTTCTTAGCAATTCAAGAACATGAAAAACATGTGATTTAAAAAATACTTAAGAATCTTCATTTTAGTCAAATAGAGGAAATGGGGTAAATGTCCAGACACCATCCCATATCCAGGTTAAAACGACCCAAAACAAAGCAGTATATCGGTCAGTGCAAAAATTTCTCTTTACACATTATTTGTTTAAAATGCCATAAATATGAAAAATTGGAATAAAAAATTACTTATGAATCTTCATTTCAGTCAATACATAGACTCCGGTCAGTGCGAAACTTTCCTTTTACATATTATTTTGCTAAAAATTCCATGAAAATGTAAAAATGTGATAAAAAAAATTACTGATAAATTTTCATTTTAGTCATTAAACATAAACCGGTCAGTGCAAAACTTCCCTTTTACACATTATTTTGTTCCAATTCAATGAAAATGAAAAATGGGATAAAAAAATTATTGATGAATCTTCATTTTAGTCGGTCAGTGCGAAAACTTTCCTTTTACACATTATTTTGTTCAAAATTCCATGAAAATGAAAAATGTGATAAAAAATTACTGATAAATCTTCATTTTAGTCATTAAATATGTACCGGTCAGTGCAAAACTTTGCTTTTACACTTTATCTTGTTCAAAATTCCATGAAAATGAAGAAATGTGATAAAAAAAATTACTGATGAATCTTCATTTTAATCATAAAATATATACCGGTCAGTGCTAAACTTTCCTTTTACACATTATTTTGCTAAAAATTCCATGAAAATGAAAAGTGTGATAAAAAAATTACTGATAAATCTTCATTTTAGTCATTAAATATATACCAGTCAGTGCGAAACTTTCCTTTTACACATTATTTTGTTCAAAATCCCATGAAATGAAAAAATGGGATAAAAATTACTTATGAATCTTCATTTAAGTCATTACATAGACACCAGTCAGTGCAAAACTTTCTTTTAACACATTATTTTGTTAAAATTCCATGAAAATGGAAAAATGTGATAAAAAATTACTTATGAATCTTCAGTTTAGTCAATACATAGACACCGGTCAGTGCAAAACTTTCCTTTTACACATTATTTTGCTAAAATTTCAATGAAAATGAAAAAATGTGATAAAAAAATTACTGATAAATCTTCATTTTGGTCATTAAATATATACCGGTCAATGCGAAACTTTCCTTTTACACATTATTTTGTTCAAAATTCCATGAAAATGAAAAAATGGGATAAAAAATTACTTATGACTCTTCATTTTTGTCATTACATAGACACCGGTCTGTGCGAAACTTTCCTTTTGCACGCTATTTTGTTCAAAAATTCCATATAAATGAAAACATGTGATAAAAAAATTACTGATAAATCTTCATTTTAATCATAAAATATATACCGGTCAGTGCTAAACTTTCCTTTTACACATTATTTTGCTAAAAATTCCATGAAAATGAAAAAAATGTGATAAAAAAATTACTGATAAATCTTCATTTTAGTCATTAAATATATACCAGTCAGTGCAAAACTTTCTTTTTACACATTATTTTGTTAAAATTCCATGAAAATGGAAAAATGTGATAAAAAATTACTTATGAATCTTCAGTTTAGTCAATACATAGACACCGGTCTGTGTGAAACTTTCCTTTTACACATTATCTTGTTCAAAATTCCATGAAAATGAAAAAATACTTATGAATCTTCATCTTAGTCATTACATAGACAACGGTCAGTGTGAAACTTTACTTTTACACATTATTTTGCTAAAAATTCCATGAAAATGAAAAAAATGTGATAAAAAAAATTACTGATAAATCTTCATTTTAGTCATTAAATATATACCGGTCAGTGCGAAACTTTCCTTTTACACATTATTTTCCAAAATTCCATGACAATGAAAAAGTGGGATAAAAAATTACTTATGAATCTTCATTTTAGTCATTACATGGACACCGATCATTGCTTAACTTTCCCTTTACACATTATTGTGTGAAAAATTTCATAAAAATGAAAAAAAAAATGTGATAAAAGTTACTAATAGATCTTCCAAATATTCATTTCATTTCCCGTTTAATGTGTCATAAAATTTATAGATAAAAATTCACAGATTTTGTATTGAAATAGAATTTCAAAGTATAATTAAGAAAAATTGATTAATTTTTATTCTATGTTCCATATTTTTTTTCTTTTTCTCTCGGCATTCGCACTCCGATGTATTATCACTACAAAAACACTAGCATTCCTATATTTTAATTAACCTGAATTGAAATAAAAAATGACGGGTGACGGATGACTAATGCAATCTAATTGGCTGAATGCTGAACAGTGACGGATGACGGATGACGAGTACAAACAACCTGTGGTTTAGGAACGATGACTCCTGACGGATGAATGCTGACTGATGAATGATCTGACGGATGCCTTTTGAATCATGACTGATCGGTGACGGATCGATGACTCGTGACGGATCGCAAAAATGGGAATGTTGACTGGTCCAGGGACTGTACATATACACCTTACTACATTTGTATTTCGATATGTAGATTATCATATAACGTGACGATATTGCTATCTATTTCGACACTAAGGCGTTACAGATCAGCAATTTACGGAACTAATGAAAGCTTTCAAAAGGTCTACTTATTACAAAAACCGATGAAATATGATCAGTTTGAATCATTGTTTAAATTTAGGTTATTGTTTTAACTGAAATTGTAGAATCAGGAAACAAATATATTTAGAAAACAACCTAGGAATAATCATGATTTATACGATAACCGTATTACATTGATAACCATTATTTTCTTACGCATGTTTGTTTACAATTTTTCTTAACTACCTTTTTGTCACACAATAGAAAGATAATGGAAAACCACATATAAACATTTACAGTAAATTTACAGTAACTTCGGTATTTGTTGTTTTTCATATCTAATGAATCAAGTCATACCTCTACAGTAAAGTGATAGAAATATTGTAAATCGATAAATTTAGTTTACATGGTTTAATAGCAGTAGCATTATCTTTTCAACTAAAGCATTTATTTTTTTCAGAGACCCATCTACAGTACGGCCATTTTATAGAGTTTAAATAATATTATGTTTACCATAAAAATTGTTATAAAAAAATATATGTAAAAAATCTATGGACGAATCATTAGAGATGTATATCAGACTTTAGCAAGCAAACAATTGTTAAAGTGATTAATTAGTGGCAATATTTTAGCTGTATCAGGACAAGAACATATTTATCAAATAAAAATATATAAGTAAAAGAAGAAAGAATAAAAGTTGGGCCAACCAGTTTTGATTAAAGTTGAAAAGAGGGGAACTGGGAAGGGACAGGAAATTAAGCATTCTAGTCCACTCCCCGTGATTATGATCTTTAAAAATATAGAAGGGATCTTTATACTGCATGGAGCCAGGCGCGTCTGCTCACAGCTTTGCTACAATGGTTCGCGGTTACGCTTACCATATTATAACCTGACTACCCCGCAAAGACAGGATTTCCCCCTAACCATTACCTGCGCCTGGCAGTTCTGTAGCCCCGAAAACTGATTTAGTTGTGAAATACGACTAGGAATTAAAGAAATAGTATACAGAGGCAGGAGTTTTTTAAATGTTAGAGTTTCTGATCGACAATATATTTGTCAAGTCCAAACTTGTCAAGAGGACCTGTTTTCAGCAGACTGTTTCGCCCTCATATGGGGCTTAATAATCGGAAGTCTTCAAAATAAAGAAAAAGAAACTGGCCAAGTCTTTTAATTTCGGCTTCAGTGATCTTTTATCAATAAACAAAACTCGCTTGGTGATTTTCTTCATTTTTTCTATTCAAAAGAGCTCGAAATTATGGATGCTACAGATACTTCCACATCGACCTCGTTCCTTGACCTTCATCTTGAAACTGACAACAGAGGTACACTACAAATTAAACTAGGATGTATGACATACGCGATGACTTCACTCTTCCCTTTCCTTTGCAGCAACATTCCAAAAACGCCAGCATATGGAGCTACTCAATAGCCTGTGGTCGATACAGTGACTACCTTGATAGATCTCGGTTGCTTACAAATAAGCTGCTTAGGCAAAGATATCCTACCCATAACATGAAGTCATCACTACAGAAGTTTTACGGTCGACATCGCGATCTTGTGGACCGCTATTTGATTTCCCTTTCCCAGATGGCAACAGATCTTTCTCTTTACAGCTTTATTTTGTTTTTTCTCTACCAAATTTGAATTTTCTACCGGAATTGACATGTTCAACACGGCGGATATCTTATAAGAAGCAGGAGATGTTTAGGTGCACATTATCTCAAACATGTTTTTTTCTATTTGTCTGTGTTTTTCATCTTTTATGTGTGTGTGTCTTCATTTTCCTTTTCTGTGTCGTGCTCATGTTGTGTCTTTGTTTCTTTGTTTTTTTTCCCGATGTTGTCATTGTTCTTGGAATATTGGTTTGAGACTGCTGGTTCGGAACTCAATTATTTTAGATCTGGGCAAAGAATTGTTTAATTAATTTACTATCTCTTGATACCGTTTTTCGACAAAAAATGTCATCCTAAAGTTTTTCTCAGCCTGCAGTTTCGCCTTCATCTTTAAAAGGAATAAGAGTTTTCTGAATTGAATACATACCTCCATGGACTCAACACCAAATTTTCCGTTGAGAGGAATCTGGGAGTTTATTTAACTTGGGTATTTAGTTATGGCACAACAAATAAGACATGCACGTATAGTTTAATATTTTACTTTTATTTCTTAAAACAAACAAATATGAAAAAAAAAACAAACAAACAAAACAAAACAAAAAGTCTTCAACACAGTTACACTAACGTATCAAATCAAACGATTTAAAAACAAAATTAAAGTATATATAAATAACAACAACAACAAAGTATGATATAATGGACGGATCTCATGTAGAAGTATAAAGACTGCCTTGAATGAATCATGATAGCTAAATTCATACTGGCCTCACAATGAAGATAAACATATATCCAGTGTCACCCATAGCACAACCAATCGAACAGATGAGATCAAATAAGCAAGTATTGCACAAGTTTGTTCTACTTGAAAGGTCTACTTAAAATGTCCTCTTTTGTAGATCATAATTATTTCGGTTTAGTAGTCTTTTCCACAATTTCTCTTTTATTATCTTATAATTCTAGCTAAATTTCCATTTTTTAAGAGTAAGGAATTTTTGTACTTGAGAAATTGTCTTTAGTTTTCTCCTGGATAGTCATTTCCTGAATAGTGTATTCACCATTTAATTTTTTTCTTGTCATATATGTACAAATGGCGTCACAACAAACAGATGTTCATATCGGGCAAATTCCGACAGTAGAAATAAAACTGGTTCAGTATTGTACAGTTTGTAGCACCGAGATAAAGTACTTTATAATAAAGATTATACTTTGATTCACTGTCGTAAAGCGACTTCAGTCCGTGAATTGAATCCCATACTTTACAATCTAATCCTAGGAATATTCACATTACTTTTGAGTAGGGAATTCATTCGTTTTATTTTCTTATCCGTTTGTATCTTGGAAAATTTCGAATAATCAAATTTTGTATATTCGTTTCATAAAAGCGTATTTGCTTTTTAAACACATGTTTGAAATATCATCGTTGCAATTGTAATTGTACAAGTAACCAAACAATTCTATATGTCCAGCGAACTGACTCTGTGTTTTGTATTTCTATTTCATTGTTAGAAATACTTTTCTTGTTCGAGTACTTTTCTTTCTATACACGTGTTTGAATATAAGCAACAACGGCTGTGAACTTTAATAAACATTTGGATGCGCTCAGTACTACATCCGAAATGATGTTTAAAAACGACGTTGGTTCATTTGGTTGTGTGTTGATTTCGTCACCAAATTTTCTCAAGCGAACCCCAAATTCTTTTGCTGCTAATTTATCTCTATCGTCCATCCTGTTTGGTGTTTGTAGTCTAACATTTGTCGATAACAAAGGCTGATTGTTTTTTATATATACACAAATCTTTAATGGGAACTTTTCAAAACAGGTAAAATTCTATCTTTAGAATTGTAAGTCTGTTTAAAAAAAAACTCTCTCATATCTGTACATGTATTACCTTTGCATTAATTTTAATCATTTCACTGTAATGTTACTTATTGATAGATCATATCGTAATCATATGTGTTATTTATGTCAAATACACACTGTAGTCGTTTTTTGTTATTCAAATACAATGCAGATTTTGATATCTGTATTTTTTGTTGATTTATATTTCTTATCAAAAGTCTAGTCATTGTGCAATCTAATCACAACCTTTTTGCTTCTAATGCCGATTATTTTGTAATTTTATTTTTGCCTATTAAAACATTTAAGGTAGTTCGATCCTAATAAAAATATCAGACAGAATTTTTTTC
>MJUU01041381.1:0-11528 GCA_002080025.1 Modiolus philippinarum
ATGGAGCTGTACTGGCAACAATCTTGATTAGATATATCAGACATATAATGGCCAAGGACATACTAGCAAAATGTATAGCCTACGTTGTTAATTTCTTTCTAACAAATTTCTCTGGAGTACTCTCATATTTTCCCTGTCATGCATCTCAGTAAACCACATAAGATATACAAAGGACAGCTATTTATTTAACATCAAGATACTGAAGGAGAGCATTTTTACATACATATTTATTGTTTATTTCTGACACATAAAATTTCAGATAGGTATGATACCCATTAAATGAACATATCAAATATATTCAAAGTGATAAATTAATCGCTACCTATAACCTGGAGTACACACTCCGGTAAGTACCCTAGTAAAATTTACGAAAAATGTTGCCTGCTCTGTGAAGACAATATTTTTTCAATTGGTTTGTTATTTTTTCCGCATTTAATGGATGTTGCGAATACATTAATACATAGTATCTATAGTTTACTAGTTGTATAAATGATGCTTCTTTACAAAGGCTCAATATATTTGAATTTGTTGTACAACCGATAATTCAATGCTATCTTAATGGTGCATAAGTGGTTCTCAGTGTTGTTGTTTGACATTGTTTGAGGAAAATGAGTATATGATATCCACTTCTATATAAAAAACTAAAATATTTTGCATTATTATTTCTACACAAAACGAGGTCTATATTTGAGATACTTTCCTACACCATTCGACACAAAATTGACTACATTTACCAAATGAACTGTGGTAACAGGTCATCTGTTACATACACTGTCATAACAAAATCAAATCGAATGCATTTTCAAACATTTAGATAACAGATTCAGCCACTGAACTTACCACTTATATACAATTTTGACGGTTTTTCTTTAGGTTTTTGTTGAAATTCGTTGTATAGGACATCGAGAACCGAAAAACCTAACTGCTGTTTGGAGGGCCAAATAACTAAATACCGAAGTTACTGTAAATTTAAATTAATTCTGCATATGTTTATGCATTCGTAACCAAAAAAATGATTTGGTTCTTGGTGTATTTGTGTAGTGACTATCCTCTTACACACTGCAAAATAGCTAAAATGGACACAAAAGACTATTCACGGCAATGTTTGACTGCTAATAATCTAGAAAACATACAAGTGTAGCATATATTAATTTTATTTTCAAGAAGTACATTTACTAGAGACTATTTACTTGATTTTCGGCAACATGCATCTGAGCATATTCTTAAAATGACTCAACATAGGAACAAATTCACGCCTTAATGATCATACTTCTTTGTAAATAAAGAAATAAGCGTGACAATTTATAATTCACATCGCGAATTGGTTTTTGATGTATTTTTGTTGTGTACACTGTTATGTGGTAGAAATGACCAATGAATTGCCAGCAATAATGAAAAACAAAATTGGCTCAAAGTAACTTTTAATCAGACGAAAAATAATTATTTTACAAATTAAATACAATATATAACTTATCTGACAATAATGAAGTCCAAGTAATAATCCAAACGAATAGTTCACTTAATTCCACCAATAAATGTCCAATAGAATATTCCTTATAATCCTCACTAAATAGTTGATAATAGATTCACAATAATTGATGTCGATTTCCAATACGAAAGATGTGCGTGATAATCCTATATGAATTAATTAATCCTGTATAAACTTATTAAACTGACTGACTAACCCTTTTAGGCTACCTCATATAAATACATTTATTATTTCTAGAAAAATCTATCCACAAGATATAACTAGAACATTCTAATCAACTGACAATCACATGACTAGAATGATTATGTAAGGAAAACCTCTAGAAAAATCTATGTGTTAAAATCTGTATTTAAATTCTAGAACATTCCACATGTTCTAAGGTGTAATAACCTTGACCCTTGTTTATTGTAAACAAGTTACATAACTAGGCCAAACAAATTACATAATATTAAGGCCGTACAAATTAAAAACAATGAATAAAATGCATTATAGAATATTTACAACAATAAATTACCTATAACGTAAAGGGATATGGAGTAAATGTACATCAGACAACAATCTTATACATTCACCATAAAACCCGCAAAACAAGACACTCTTGTCGACGTCTAAATAGAAAAAAAAATATTCATATCCCTTTGCAGATTATAAACACTCCGTCAGATCTGTATGCATGTACGATTTTGAATGGAGATAATTATTTCCTTTTAGATAATAATTTTTAATACAGTAAAAAACTTTTATAAGTCGGTTTTCGAGCTAACTTAACTATGCTTTAAGAAAATGACCGTGAAGTTTTTGACCTGTAATCAGCGAAATTAAGAAATAATTCGTGAAATACTAAATTTATCTTGGCTGCTAAGGTTTTGACGATTTGATATTCATATTCAGGGGAGGGGGAACTTTGTAAATGAATAATTTAATCTTGGTGTAGATTATGATAGATATTTAATTTTAATTGGAAAAACTAAAGAATGATTTTTTTATGCAAATGCAAATACATTATTTTGATGTGACATTTGATGTGAATAAATAATTTTTGAAGTTCTCATGAAGACGAATATTTTTTGTAGGCGAAATCGCCAAAACCACACACCCTAAAATTCAAATGGTCGTCCCCTAAAAGCAATTAAATATCGGATATACATATTTTTATGGTGCTTACAAGTTTAATGAAATAAACACGAAACTTTCCTTTAGATGCAAAGCTCTGTCCTTAGCCGATTTTGGCTTCCTATTTAGATCATATTTTGTAATTTGTTCTCTGTCAGTTTTTAAACATCTTTGACATTATGGTCTTCAAAACGTTTAGATTTTATCTGCACTGAAGAGACATAAGTTGTCGAAATGCGCATATGCAGAATCAAAATTTACTGTAACTTCGGAATTTAGTTATTTAAATGAGTAAATAACGTTGAATGCAGATATTTCTGAGACCATCACCGGAAATTTTAAATGTCATGAAGTTTCGTATGTAATGGCTATGTTACCGTTCTATCTATCTGCAATTTGCGGCTGGAAATTAAAAAGCAAACAAACAAACAAACCAACATTTTTCAAAATAAATATTGGCAACTGAGTTAATCTAAAGAAAAAATAGTTTATTTTTTCAAATACATTAAAAAAAAATAAATAAATGAACACTTTTACAATTTATCTATAAAAATAGATTGATTTTGAAAATTTTAGATATTTATAGATAAAAGGAATTAACTTGTACATATACGGTAAAAAATCACTGTTATTAACTGAGTTGCACTGTCACAATCCGCCACAGTGCAACGCAGTTATTTCAAATACTGTGGCTAACTGTCATGCACTGTTACAATCAAGGACAGTGCATGACAGTAACACCAAATACTGTCAATAACTGACATGAACTGTAACAATCCGGGACAGTGCATGACAGTAGTCGTAAAGACTGTCATTTACTGTAAGTTACTGTTGCAGTACTGGACAGTTAATCACAGTGTTAATGACTGTCCCCGATTGACACAGTTCTTGACAGTACTTAATAGATATTTCACAGTACTACCACAGCAGAGAACAGTGAATGACAGTGAAAAAATCACTGTTCCTGGTATGGACAGTACTTTTTTTCTGTTCATAGTATTAGTAGTGGTTAAAAGCAACTCTTTCTCAATACTTACCATAAAAATGTTGGCATAAGATGGGGCCATCTTGGTTCCTATAGATGTACCACTAACTTTCAGGTAATGCTCTCCATTGAAGGTAAAATTATTATGCTTAAGGACCAATATGAGCATTTTCACTAGACATTCAGTAGGTGGTTTTTTGACAGTACGTTTCTCCCAAACGTCTTTGCATGCTGCAATGCCATCCTCATGTGGAATTAGGTGTAAAGTGAAGTTAGATCCATTGAAACAAGTATGGCGTGCTCTAAAAGATTTAGCTGTTCCATTTTTTCAGAGAGTCAGTAGTATCTTGGACATGTGAGGGGTGATTTTCCACAAACGGTCTGAGATGAAAATTAACAAACTTTGATATCTTTTCTGTCTGTTGACTATTAGCTGAAAAATTTGGTCTGCCCGGGTTGTTTTCTTTGTAGGTTTTTGGAAGAAGGTAGAAGCGACCAGGTTTTGGATCTTCAGAAATAAGATAACTAAAGGTGGTAGTGTCAATGTGACCTTTTTTCATGCATAGCCTCTAGGCTTTCAGTTATTTGTTTTTGCAAAATCAAAAGCGGGGTCAGATTCTACTTTTTTTTATAAAATATATTGTCTAAAAGTTGTCGTTCGGCTTCCTGTATATAACCTGTTTTGTTCAAGACGACAACTGCACTCCCCTTGTCTGCTGGTTTTATGACTTTATCGTTTCTTTCTTTGAGATTTTTCAAGGCTGATCGTTCCTGTTTTGACAAATTGTCAGTTTTAGGTACAAACATGTCTACAGTTTGTTTAATATCTGATTTAATAAGATGTATAACATATTGGAGTCTGGTGCTTGCTCGGTTTCGCAATCCAGCTACTCATTTTAGTGAATTAAGGGATCTCGAAAGCTTCATCACTATCAGATAACTAAATACCGAAATTACTGTGAATTTATTTTCTGCATATGCGCATTCCGACAACTTATTATTCTTCAGTGCAGATAAAATCTAAACATTTGGAAGACCATAAAATCAAATATATTAAAACACTGATGATTCTTCGTTTTCGTCTTTCCTGCAATCAAAATATTCCTTGTTTCGTAGTCTTTTTATCAAGGACTTCTTCGAGTTCATGTCCATTTGTTTTTAAAGGATTGGGACAAAAATTAAAACCGTTGGACAACAGTGATGTTTCGGTTGTACTTAAATTCGTCCTTAATAGATTAATAACAACGTTGGATTTAGGTGACTGATGTTTTCGCCGAAAGCACAGTGGCCATGTTTTCTTTTTGTTTGTATGAAAGGTAGTCTTGTTAGGTTTATTTCCATCTCTATTAAATTTTGCTCTGTGCTTTTTGAGTAATTTATTAGTTTCTACTCCTGTAATTTCTCCTAAGCAGTGTTTAATGTTAGAGACAGCTTAAGGTTGAACATTATGTTCACAGTTGTAGATAAATCTTTTACTTCACGGCTTATAATTATCTTTTGATGGGTAATGTCATTAAGGAACTTTACGATTCGAAATATAATTGAACAAATTCGAAAACATGGTTGACAACTTTGATTTCAACATGTGTCATGGATCTTAAACGTTTTAAATAATAGTAGTAATTCATATTAATAGGTTTGTACGGATTATATCCGAAAACATAATACCAGCTAACTTAAAGTAAAAAATGTAATAAAAATGCCTGAAAAGATAGCCAACAGTTACTCACAAACCTATAGGAAGTCGGATCGAAAACAAAATAAACGATACTGTGCAAATAAAATAATACTATATACGTCTTAAGTTATGTATAACATCAAAATCAAGTTATTATAGAAAAAATTAGGCAATAAAACTCCTAAGATGATCAAATGACAAATTTTTCGCTAGACCTACTAGCTTCTCCAGCGTCTGATGATCTAATGATCTATCGTAAAATATTAAAGTAACATACATAATACTGTCAAAGATTTTTTACCTGGACACAAGATAAATATTTATACACAAATATTGTCAAACATATTTTTGTATATGGCTACCCCTACAAAATATGATGGATTGATAAGTTCCGGGAGCAATACTAGTAATACTTAGAACAAGAACAAATTTGCATTAAGCATGGAAGTATTGAGAAAAAGCTGCTTTTAACCACTCCTAAAAACCACTGTCTTGGTTCAGATTGTTTGATGATGTTGATATGAAATGGACACATACCGAGAAAGAACTAGACGATTTTTTATTCATGCCAATTCTATTCATCCCTCTATCAATTTTTTCCAGGAAGTGTCTTAATCAAAAATACCCTTTCTTGACACTACCTCCATTATGAAAGAGGGAATAATTTCCACGGGAAATATATTCAAAATTGACAGACAAACATCGCCATCAACTTGCCACCCAAAACACTGTTTTAATAGCATACCATAGGGCCAAGCCATCAGAGTAAAACGAATTTGCTCATCAGATAACACCACTAAACAAACACTAGGGGACTTAAGATACCATCTAAAATTAAGGTATTACCTTGACATAAAAAAAGGGTTCAATAGACGAGCACCTTCAATACAAAGACAAGAAGGTCAATAAAAGAGATCCCTTGGTCCTCACGTATCATCCTTTGTTGTCAAAAGTTTCGAGCTTGGTTCGACATCACTGGAAGGAAATTGAAAGATGCAAAAACTATCCAGAATGTTCCCCGAACCACCAATCATTGCTTTTAGACGACCAAAAAGCATTAAGGATGCGTTGGTTTGAGTAAACCTCCCCCAAAACTCTTCACATTTTGGCCAATGCAAACCTTGTGGGGATAAAAGATGCAAGTGTTGTCAGCAAATGCAACAAACACAGACATTCAGTAGCAGAAAAACGGGTAAGGTATACAAGGTGTTTCTGCAATGTAAATTGTAAGACACATAATGTCTAATACCTCATTGAATGGCAGGTCTGTGGTCTACAGTATGTGGGTGTACAAAAAACCACTCATGCATGTCAGTCAACATTTCAAATTACCTTGGCATTCTTTGGAAGATTTTGCAAGATCAAACGTGACCATCATTGATCACGAGAGGCTTTGGAGCAATAAACAGAGACAATCAAGAGAAAGCTTCTGGACCAGGATTAGGTACATTATACCCGGATGGCATTAACAAAAATCATAGAAATTTGTGTTATCCCGTCCATTTAAGTATTCATTTTTACAGTATTTGTTTATATATTTCTTATCTATTACAGTAGTGGTGTTTGTATATAATATGTTTGGCGGGGCTTATATCCTGCCTCTACCAATTTCCTGGCAGTCAGTACTCATTGCCATTGTTGGCCAGTTAACCTTTATTATTATTTGATTTCATTTATTATTACTAATTTTTTTTTCATTCTTTCTTCTATTAGATAATTCTTTATTTATATATTTTTTTATTTTCTATTTAATTCAAATTTGTTCATGTTCTAATACTAATATATGTACTGTATAATCATTTATTTTCGTGGGGATAAAATTTCGTGGATTTAATCTTCAAAACCATTTCGTGTTGATAAATTTTCGTGGAATTCCTATAATCTATAGTTATTACTATTGCTTGAATAAAATTCGTTGGGATTAAATTTCGTTGATAAGTCTTACCACGAAATAAACGAAATTTAATACGTTTCTGGCTTCTTCGGATTGTATCTCCCAGCGAGCCGTCATCAGAGGTGGCTGTTTTTGTTTTTTGTATGCATATAAAGAGGTTTCCAAGTTATGCCAACAACATTTTGTCATTGTATAACTGTGATTGTTTAGTGTTTTTCTTCAAAGACTACAATATATTTGAAATAGACATGTTATTTCCTGTTGTATTGTTTTTTAGTTTTACTGCAATATATTAATGTCGTGTTAGTATTTCTCCAATGTTTTTGCCTCTTTTGAAAGCTTTTATTGGGTAACCATTAAATAATTGCTTCGTTTTGGGATCTCTCTCAGATATACTCCAGAATTTTCGAATGATTGTTTGTAATCTTTCCGCCTTTGGACGATATGAAGTCACAAAGGCGTTTTTAATTAATTGATTTCCTTGCTTAATTTTCTTTTTCAATTTATCTTGTCTATTTTTATGTATCTTTAGTATGGCATTTTATATCCAAACTTTTTTCTCTTTTGAACCGTTCTCCTTTATATACAACGTTAGCAAGAAAGTGAACAGATTCTGTGTCTTTTTCAAATGTAAATTTGATTAGTTTATGACAGGTATTGGCCTGGTGAAATAATTGATAGATTTCAGCTAATTTCCGCGGTATATTATTACATCATCGTGTCGCATTCTTTTTGGGAATACGATTTTGTTGGCAAATATGAATAATCTCAGGATTACTTCGGTGTAGTTATATATAGCTATATCACTGATCTCAGGCCCATCGATGTTCCAATAATTTGTCTGTATGATTTTCCATTTAATGTAAATTCATTCATTGTCAGAAATAACTGTAGCATTTTTAGTACCCATTCTTTAGACGGTATTTTTATGTCATATTTGATAGTTTCGTTTTCTTCATTTTCGGATAGAACTTCATTGATTGAGCTTTCGATTTCTTTGAAAGCTAAATTTGTATACATTGAAGTTATATCATATGTTACAAGAATGTCTTGTTCTTGTATTTTTGTCAGTTCAATATGGCGAATAAATTCACTAGTGTCCGACAGGTATGTCTTTTGTTTTTTAACAAAAGACAGTAAGATGTAGTCAAGATATCTCCCCATCTTTTCAAGGGGACCATTACATTGTGCAATGATAGGTCTGCAAGGTACGAGAATGGAAATTGTATTGACATTTTCAATATTTGCCGCTTCCAAGGTTTCTTTTTTTTAGTTTATGGATTTTAGGTAGAAAGTATGCCTTAGGTATTTTGTGTTTTATGTTTTCCTCACACAGATATTTGTAGGTCGGGTCGTCAATTTCGTCATTATGTTTTATATCTATGACAAGTTTTTGTATTCTTGTTTCAGTTTCATTGAGATTAATTTTGTCTATAACCTCGTAGTGAATACCGTCTTTAGTTGGCGTTCACCCTCTGCTATATAGTCACAGGTGTTTTGAATGACAGTAACATTATTTTTGTCTGCTTTATTTATAGAAATTGATTTGTCTCTCTTAAGATTGTGTATGCTTTTTGTGTCAGCTTTTGTAAGGTTGTTTGATGGTTCTGGTTTGTATTCTCACAATTCCATTTTTGTATAAACAGATTCTTTTCTATGCGTTATCACCAGTAATGGGTGCCGCCATTTGAAATATCGATTCGAATGGATGAGGTTTTGATTTTATTTCTGGGTTTTCAGAGAAATAATACTTTAATCTCATATTTCTTCCAAATTTTTTGAAATCTTGGAGAAGTTTTCATGTAGAAAAGTTGGTACTTGGGCCAAATTTAAGACCCTTTCCTAATACTATATATTCATCATCTGTGAGTTTCCTAGTTGACAGATTTAATACATAGTTTTTTTGCCTCTTTACCCTGTTCTTGGACTTTTTGTATCCGTTTAGCATTTTTAGATGTATTGTGTTTTTCATTTTGTTTTGCAGTTTTCCTGCTTCTTTTAAAGCGTCTATGTTTACCCATGGTCAAACAGGTTTAGTAGAGTGAGTCAGATTACAATCTAGTCAATAAAACCTATTCAGTGTATTAACCAATCATGTTCCGTTAGCATCAACGGAAGGCGTGGCTTTTGTACCTCCATAATGATTTACTATAAAGTACTTTTTGAATTATTAATCAAATATCATTAAAGATATTTTCTTTTTATATTTTTATAAACATATATTTTTAATGTGTTATGTATATAACATTTTAAATGTAATAGCATTGGAAGCTATTTCTGTAATGGATGACTTTATATTTTATTAACTTTAATCATCCATATCGTAAATCACCCCATACTGGTTGAAGACTGGTTTGTTTGTGTATGTAATTATATATACACATTATCATCAATTATATACTAGTTTCACTCTACATACTCCATATGACTGATTATAATTTGTTTGTTTATGTAATAATAGTTTGCAGAACAAATAAAGATATATAATAATGTGTATTGATGTTTTGGTTATTTACAAATCCACATAGTTGTGTTTTTGTAGACTATGGGTTTGTTATTAATGTGTTTAATCCGTAAGATGTGAGTGTGCGAGTATTTTTCATAATGAATGTAATTAGACAAAGTACTGGTTTATCATCCATATCGCAAACTACCCCATACTGGTTAGACGTTTCAATAGAGATTGATCTCTTTACATGCTCCATAATTTGGGGATAATTAGGTTACACAAATGTTTTGAGTTTGTGTAATTTAGGTTTCAGTTTGTTTTAAATAACATAGAAATCCAAAGGTTTCTTGTGTTTCAATAAGTTTTGTTTTGTATTGATATATGGATATTGTTTATTATATCCAACTGTCTGCCAAACTTATCACAGTAGGTTTACTTACAATAAACAAGATTAAATCCGTTTGAGTTTTTAATGAAGCATGTGTGATAAAAGAATATTTTTGCACATTTAGTTATTGTTCATTTCCACATCATTATTGTTTCAGTTTTTATAGGGGTTCACACTGCTAGTGATTTAGTTTTGTGGCGTTCTTGTTCATTTTTGTTTATTTGTTTTGTCTTTGTCATACTGTCTCAGTTCGTGTTGCTGTGAATTGCCATGATTTTGGATTTATGATTTTAGAATTTCCCCTTTCCTTGTTCTTGCTTCGGTATTCGTTTGCCGATGTATTAAATCCTTATTCACTCCAGCACCGTGTTACTTGTTTTCAAATTTTTTCATTAGCTTCGAGAGTTCCTTATTAACGTCGGTACGACGCTTTTCGTCATTAGACTTCTTATAAGGTTTTTTCTGGGTGGTCTTGTGATTTGGTTTCAAAGATTGCACAAACAGTTTCAATTTTCTAGTGCAATTGTCATTTATTTTCCTGGTCTCTCTGGTCAATTTTGTCCTGGCATTACCACCTAATGCTGTTTCTGCGGGTATTATGTCCATAGTGTTTTTTTGCAATGCTGTTTAACTCCTCATTCAGCTTTGAAATTCTCTCATTTATAGTTCTATGAATGGCTCTGGATTCTTCTAGACATTTTTACTTTTAACACTTTGAACAGAAAAAAGTACTGTCCATACCAGGAACAGTGATTTTTTAACTGTCATTCACTGTTCTCTGCTGTAGTGGTACTGTGAAATATCTATTAAGTACTGTCAAGAACTGTGCCAATCGGGGACAGTCATTAACAGTAATACCCAAGCACTGTGGTTAACTGTCCAGTACTGTAACAGTTACTCGCAGTAAATGACATTATTTACGACTACTGTCATGCACTGTCCCAGATTGTTACAGTTCATGTCAGTTAGTTACCGTTTCACTTGTACTGTCCTGCACTGTGGTGGATTGTGACAGGCAGTCACAGTCGATCACAGTATTACCGTATTTGTGCTAGATTCATGTACATGTATATATATAGACTCTCTTTTTCTGAATCCAAAACTAATAGTTATAAAGAACAAACAGAAATATTAATACGTAAGTTTCAGCTTTTAATTTGATTATTTCCACAACTTTTTGATGAAAAATACAAATTGTCAAACAATCAATTATTTCCTGTATAAAATAAAAAGTCAGTGCAAATTTACTGAAAAGAAAATAATGTCTGTAATGAAATACCAACTTTTATTTGTACTGGATTATTTAATTAAAAGTAAAACAGAATTATACCAAAAAAACTATATAATAGAAATAAATAATGAACCAAAGATTTTAAATTTCCCGGCAGGGATAGAAAATTTAAGTCAACACTAAGTTGCAAAAAAAAAATATTTGACCACATTCTCAGCTTATTCAGACGAAATTATACAAATATTTTATTTCACCGAAACATAAATTGTTGCAGCCACGTGTGGACAATTTAAATGTCACA
>MJUU01041381.1:11870-38138 GCA_002080025.1 Modiolus philippinarum
CCGAAAATCAAATGGTCCGTGCCTCTTATTCACTTGAGAAGATAGAGACCCGTTTTCTACAAGCTGTTTCCTGTTCGTGTTTTTTTTGTTTTGTTTCTTGTTTTGGGTTTTTGTTTTTTGTCTTTAAACGAAATCTACATCTATAATGATTCACAAACAGACTGAAAAATGATGAAATAAAAGGGGTGTATAGTAAGCATTTGATTGATAGTGGTCGTTATTAAAAAATGTAAGTAAGAGGCAAAATAATCGGAACTCTCCTGCAGTGTAGCATGAATTTGTTATAAAATGTTCTACAGAAAACAATTATAAATTGAATATCCAGTCTAAGAGTTAAAAGGGGGACGTACCATAACTGGCTGCAGTGAACCCCAAACACTGTCTTTATTAACTCTATTTAACTCATTTGGACGATTATGAGAAAGTGTCGCTTGATAGGTAATACATTCTTTAGAAAAACAAAATATGGTTTAATTTCTCCTATATATGTGCATGGAATAAATTTTCTGAGGTTAACTTAACTCCTGCTATTAGTCATGTTATTTTTCTGTATATTGTCTGCAATTGTCTAAGTGCAAGTTAGCAATGCTTTGACTAAAATATAATAAGTTAAGATTTAAATGCATCTCTTCTAGACTAAAAATGGAGATCATTCAATATTGGTTCATATTTACACGAGTAAAAATTCAAACTTGCAGAGGGCAGTAATAATATTATATACACAAACTATTTATCATAGAAAATTTTAACACGCTTGTAATTGGTTAACTATCTGCAAGGCTGGACTACAGTGAGAGTATGTGAAGACGGTGTATCGGACCTCAGTGGCGTTCTAAGTACCATGATATAAAACTCGGTATGATTGTTTCTCTCCTACATTTACCATTGTTGACGACACAAAATAGGAATACCACTCTTACGAGTGTTTCACATGTTAGTTTATGTCGAGTATTGTGTACCATTAAAACAAGAAACCCTCGAGATCTTGTCATCACACACTTGAAGAAAGAGAAATGATCTGGAGTAAACTATACATTAGGCCAAAAAAAAAAAATAATAAAAATAAAAACATAACCCGGATAAACCAATCTTACAATTTAAGCGAGTATATAATTGCTGTTTTAATTTTCTGACCTTTTGTTTTGAAGAACACTACTAATGGAACAACTTAAGCAAAAAAAATTGAAAATCCATGTAGGAATTTTTGAGATATAAGACGTAAAAATTTTGGCGGGAAACAGATCTCTCTAGAGTTTTCCTTCAATTTGCATAAGATGTTTATAGGCCTTTAAATATATGAAATTATAATTGGAAGTTAATTAAATTTTATACACAGTCTATTTTATGTATTTTAAAGTGACTTATGACCAAGAAGATGTGATCCATGTGCAAAAATTTTTAGCTCTGTTTGAATGGATAAAACCCGAGGATATAGAATGCTTCTGAAATCTCAGACTCGTACTCCCTTAAGCAATGTCAGTTAAAAAACTAAGATACACAAATGAAACTAATGTAGGTGCACTCTAATACTCTTACAGGATTAGAGACTACAAAATACATATAGCAGACCTGAATTTTTATTTAAGCATACCTTTTACTATAAAACAGCTGCTACGAAAACCGTCTTTCTTAGTAACTAAAGATAATAACTACATGAATTAAAGCCAGATTTTAACAATTTCATGAAGATTTGAAATTCGATATTCAAGAACAAATGCAAATGTAGCTGAAAGGTAGTGGTGAAACCAAATGTATAACATTTAATGACCATTGTAACTGTTTCTCAATTATGATACAAACTGATAATGGCGATCTAATAGGAGTCAATTTTGAAGTTCATTGTTCTAATATTTCATGTTAAAATTCATATTAGATACAAATGAACTGTGAAAATTGGTAAATCTTGTACTCAACTATTTTTCTGTTCCTTGAAACTGATGTACTTTGACTAATGTTGTAATTTTTTTACGTCTTTTGGACAGTGATGGAGTTTACAGCTGCAAAGTGTGTTATTCAAAATGCAGCGAGTAACTTCCACTGTGCATACTAATGCAATGTATACGTTTCTTCGGTATTTTGTTTTTTGACACTACCCACAAAAGTTTTCAAAAACTAAATTTTAAGTGTATAGCCCTAATTTAGTTCAATAATAGTTTATTGCGTAGAAATACAATATGATTTGGCAACAGTTATACCTATTGAAATAAACCATTCTTTAATCACAGAAATATATGGCAGCATAGAGGATATACAAATACAAAAATCAACTTTGATTGTGTATATCTGAAAAAAATAAGTATACAATGTACGTATATGAGAAGAAAGTGTACAGATGGATAAAAGCTAGCATAAAATATATATCATATGAATCCATTTGTTTGTCTTTGTACGCATGTATACTAAAACAATAATTCGGTTTATCACCCAGATTTTCATTACTGTAGTGTCTCAAGGTGCAGTTATTGATTTAGGCATAATGTTCACATCTCTGATTTTAAAAAAGCTGACATGAAAGAAGTAACTTAATGGGCAGCCTGGGTAGTTTGTAGAATGAATGGATGCTAGGATTGTATACAGAGCACCACACCGATGTCTCCATCTGGAATGAAGTATATTTAGTTATCTGTCACTCCCATTATAATAATTTTGTGGTGAAATCAAAATCGATTTGAAGTTTTGCTTTAGCAGCGATAGTAAACCATACCGTCAATTTTTCGGGGGTTAAGTTATTCCAAAGGTTTAAAGGTTTAGAGTAGACAGCATGAAAGATTTTTCGGTAACTCTTAGTCTGCATTTTGTATTTCTGAGCGTGTATTTTTTACAGAGAATTATTGACCAATGGATAGCCAAAATACGCTAAAAACATAGATTTGCACGAGAAAGATTCTCATTTCTTTTTAACATGAATTACAAAAAAATTTATAAATATATCTAAAGTGCATGTTTTCAACAACTGTTCAAATAAAATCGATTTTCGTGTCAGGACCGAAATCAAAATACTGAAAGTGTTTCCACTTGTTGAAAAGTGACACATTTGCTTCTTTTACATCCTTTGTGACATCACCTAGTACCTTTGGTAAATGTACTTTGTTATCGCGGAAGGGTTGGTTTCCTATGAGCTGAGAATATATTTTCATGATTTCCTTTACATTCATCACACTTTAATTTTTTGTCCAAGTTTCTGTTTCTATTGTGGTCAGTCGGCATGCATTGTTTGGGAGATTATTAAAAACAATGCAGCTTTAGTTTTTCTCCTCAATGTTTTCCGTTTTCATGGCAACAATATGTGGGTTGACATGACATTTATGACTGAACTAGACTTTTAACTTAATTGTGAAATTTTCTGACACTTCAGTCATGCAGTTTTTTTTATTGTTCTTTATTGTTATACCTTTACACATTATTTTGGATATGCTTTAAGAACACATTGAACACAAAAAGGGATTTGCCACAACATTGTCCGTTTCTATGGTAACGCTGCAACAGTTGTGTTGGAATTGACTTATATTACTAGGCCAAAGTGTAAGTAAACATTTCAATCCAAATTGGTTATTCGGAATGCTGGATTTAAGAGAACTCTGTAACTTGGTAGCACTGTGAATACAAAAAAACCCGTTTTTTTGCATAAGCTTGCCCGTTGCTATGGAAACATTATGATAGTTGTCAAGAATTCTACTACTTAGCTTGCTATTAAATCATTTGTAAACATTTTACCCATCTTAATTAATCAGCATTCATGTTTTGCGAGACATTATTTACATTATTTATGAAATAACATCTTTTATAAGCATTTATTACCTTTTTGGGTTATAAAGCAGCAGTCAGCAGTTACTATGGCAATGAGAGAGCCAATGACATAAATATTTGACATTTATGATCCAAATAATCGAAATACATTGTATATAGCAATATATTCGATGAATGTAGTTTTATAGCAGTTAAAGTGTATAGAAGAAGAGAATTCAAGGTGTAAATGCAAACTATAAAAAAGCCGTTGCCATGGCAACAGAGTGTGCTCATTTTGAGATTGAAGTCCTTTTTGTGCAAATACAAGTATCCCTTATGAAAAAACACAAATACTGTCAAGATCTGACATTAGGCCGATTTTGGCCCTTTGTAGCTCTACTCCTTTGAGTACTAGTTGGAATTTATATCTTATACTATCGATGTCCCCATTGTTGAATTATTTCATTAAATTTATACCAAATTTGAATGCTAAATGGCACTTACACCATACACCATACTATCAATATCCCTGTTGTTGCATATTTAAAATACATTTGAACCTAATTTGAGTACTACATGGCATTTACACCATATCACATACTCTCAATATCACTATTGTTGCATATTTTCAATACATTTCTAGTACTAGATGGCATTTACACCTGTCGTATAATATCGATATCCCTATTTGTATATTTTCAGTACAAGAGTGCCAATTTTGACTACTATATGGCATTTGCACCATATTGCATGCAATCGATATCTCTATTGTTGCTACTTCAGTACATTTGTACAAAATTTGAGTACTTCATGGCATTTACACTTCATCACCTACTCTCTATATCCCTAATGATGAATATTTTCAGGACATTTGTACCAAATTATAGTACTAGATGGCATTTACACCATTTCTAATACTATCAATCAAACACATTTGAGTACTAGGTGGCATTAACACTGTATCGCTTACTATAGATATCCCCATTTTTGCATTTTTTTTCAGTACATTTGAACAAAAATTGAGTAAAAGATGGCATTTACATTATATCGCATACTATCGATATTGATATTGTTGCATATTTTCAATGCATTTATATCAAATTTGAGTATTTCATGGCATTTTCACCATATCGTATACTCTCGATGTCCCTCTTGTTGAATATTTTTCAGGAATGTTACCAAATTTGAGTACTACATGGCATTTTCACCATATCATATACATTCGATATTACTATTGTTGCATATTTTCAATACATTTTACCAAATTATAGTACTATTACACCATATCGCATAGGTTTTTATAGGGGTTCACACTTCTAGTGCTTTAGTTTTGTGGCGTTTTTGTTTATTTTTGTTTATTTGTTTTGTCTTCGTCATACTGTCTCTATTCGTGTTTCTGTGAACTGCCGTAATGTTGGATTTATGATTTTAGAATTTCCCCTTCCTCGTTCTTGCTTCGGTATTCGTTTGCCGATGTGTATTTTCGATATCACTATCGTTGCATATTTTCAATACATGTTACCACATTATAGTACTATATGGTATTTTTACACTATCGCATGCTATCGATATCCTAATTTGTGCATGTTTTCAGTACATTTGTACCATGGCATTTACATGATATCACATACTATCGATATCTCTATTGTTTGATATTTTTCAGTACACTTGTACACAATTTGAGTGCCAGATGGCATTTTTATCATATCGCATGCTATTGATATCCCTATTATTGAATATCTTTAGTACATTTGTACCAATTTTTAGTATTAGATGGAATTTAAACCATACTCTCGATATCCCCATTGTTTCATATTTTCAATATATTTCCAGTTTCACTGGAGTTCACACTGTGAGTGCCTTTGTTCTGAATGTTGTGGTTTCTGGTTCTGTGCTTTGTGTCTGTCTGGCGTCATTGTTTTTGTGTCTAACGTCATTGTTTTCTGTGTTCTCGTTTTTGCCCTGTCTTTGGACTTCGATTTTTGTGAATTTCACCCCTTTGTTCCTTCGGTGTTCAACTGCCGTTGTTTTGTACCCAGTTTTAGTACTAGATGGCAGTTACATCCTGTCGCATACTATCGATATCCCTATTTGTGTATATTTTCAGATCATTTGTACCAAATTTGGACTACTACATGGCATTTACACCATATTGCATAATATCGATATCTCTATTGTTGCATTCTTTCAGTACATTTGTACAAAGTCTGAGTACTAGATGGTATTTACACCATATCGATACTATTGATGTCCCTATTGTTGAATTATTTCGTAAAGATTGTACCAAACTTGAATACAAGATAGCATTTACACCATATCACAAACTATCAATATCCCTATTGTTGCATATTTTCAATACATTTGTATAAAATTTAAGTACTAGGTGACATTTACACCCTGTCGGATACTCTCGATTTTCCTATTGTTGAATATTTTCAGTACATTTGAGTACTAGATGGCATTTACACCATATAACATACTATCGATATTCCGATTGTGGCATATTTTTAGCGCATTTGTACCAAATTTGAGTACTTTATGGCATTTACATATATCATACTATCGATATCCCTGTTGTTGCATATTTTCAAGACAATTGTACCAAATTTGTGTACTAGATGGTATTTACACCATGTTGCATATTATCGATATTCCTTTTGTTGCATATTTTCAGTTCATTTATACCAAATTAGAGTACTAGATGGCATTTACACCATATCGTATAGTATCGATTTTCCTATTGTTGCATATTTTTACCCTGTTCAAACCTGTCCGCGAATCAGCGAACAATCCCGATAACCGGACATTTCCCAAAATTCAATTCGCCAATAAAGGCTTGGACGCAATCAATCTCGCCAACATTCTACATACCAAAACTGTGACATCAAATATTCCATCTTACTTCAAAGATCAATCTGTTCCACTTATTTCGTATTCCTACACTAAACCCATTTAAACTTCCATTTTCAATTACAAACGGGTATTGCATGATTTCAAAATTGACGACTTCAAAGAAAAGCCACCTGATTTCGCTTGCTCCACTTCCCCTTTCAATTACAGTCCGGCTGGACACGTGATAACCGGTGACCTAGATATTATAGACAATATCAAACTACGAGAGGTTTTTTCAAAAGGTCACAATTCTGTGAACCCCAGTATATCAACTGAAGGTACAACTTCAAAATTTTTATGAAAGCAGTTGAAGACTATGCGAAGAAGTGGGCAAAGAAAGAGAAAAAACATGTCGAGACGCTGTTCGACTGGATAAGGTCCATTAAGTCGTTGATTGTGAATCGTATTCGGCGTTTGAAAACATAAATAAAATGCAGTATATTTGAAGATCCTCTCGTTAGAAAAACCATGGATAACCTCCATGAAAATTGCGCCATTGTCCTTGCAGACAAAACTTCTAACAACATACAGTTCGTGTCTAAGAAACATTATCTTGACTGTCTGGTTAAGGAGAATTGATAGTTCATCAGGAAACCCAACTCATACTCCAACTACGCTATCATAGGAGGAGATTATTGAAAATCACAACTCTGTTTTAGCATCCTTTGTCATCAAAGCGAATGATGAAAACGATCAGCTCCTCTACATCTACTAGGTCCCTAAGCTTTATAAGAACCCATACAAGCCAAGATTCATTGAGGGGTTTTCCAGATGCATCACTAAGCCACTTTCTAAGCTCCTTACAATTTTACTGGCAGCAGTCAGAGATGGCTTGAAAAGTTACTGTGATAAAGTTTACTCCACGAGCGGCGTCAATCAGATGTGGATTCTAAAACATTCTCAGCTATCCTATAGCAGTCTTACCCATTGCCACAGCATTCAAACTTTTGATTTCTCTACTCTTTATACTACTCCGCCACACAATAAATTGAAAACAGTAATTTCGAATTTGATACATCAATGTTTCTGCACTAAAAGCGGAGAACGCAGATACACTTATTTAGCAGTAGGGAAAGACAAAACATATTAAGTAAAGAACCACACTGAGTCAAACAAGACGTACACGGAATCAAGATCAAATCAATGCCACCACTTTTAGCTGATCTCTTTCTTTTCTCGTATGAGGCGGAGTTTCTTTTTATGAGAAACATTATACCTACCTCTCCAGCCTATGTAGTGTACATTTCACAGTTGATCCGTTACTGTCGAGCATGCAGTTTATACGGTGATTTTTTGAATCTAGCTAAACATTGTCAAAAAAGCTGCTTAGTCACTGATTTGTTCAGCCTTAATTATTTTCATCCCTACAGAAATTCTATGACCGTCACCATGATATCATTGACTGATATAACGTGTCTGTATCCCAAATAAAAACGGACATTTTCAGCTAGATTTCACGTCTTCACGGATTTGGTATAACCGGATTTACTAGTAATTCAACCCGGGATTGACTCACTGATAGTGCAACAGATGCCTGGCGGGGCAGGTCAGGCTTACCTTTCCGGAGCATTTGATGTCACTCCGTGTTTTCATGGGAGTTCACACTATGAGTGCTTCCACTACATGGAATTTACACCATATCACTGACTATCGATATCTCTTTTGTTGGATATTTTCCGTACATTTGTACCAAATTTGAGTACTAGATGGCATTTACACCACATCCCACACGATCGATATCCCAATTGTTGGATATTTTCAGTACATCTGTACGAAACTAGAGTACAAGATGACATTTATACCATATCGCGTACTATCGATATCCCTATTATTACATATTTACAGTACATTTGTACTGCATTTGGGTCTTACATGGCATTTACACCATATCGCATGCTATTAATATCCCTATGGTTGCATATTTTCAATAAATTTGTACTATATTTGAGTAAAAGATGACATTTACACCATATCGTATACTACGATTAGGGAACATTTAACCAAAGGGGAAATATCCGTTTTGCGCAGTTTAAGTATTTGGATATTAATGGTTCATTACATAATATTTTCTCACAAGTTTTTGGGATCGTAAATTGTTGCAAAAAAAATTCTTTTTTCAGTTTTTTTTTTTGTAAAATGTATTGAAAAAAATCAGAAATGTATTAGTATAATGAACTTCTTAAAATATTTTACGAAAGGATATGGAGTAAATAAACATGAGACCATAACACACATGTCAACTCCAACTGCAATAATTTACAATATGTATTACGAACACTCTCTGCAATAGTTTACAATATGTATTACGAACACTCTCTGCATGAACTTAGTTTAATTGTCAATTTGGTTACGTGAAAATTCAAAAATGATCCGTTCAAATACAAATTTAAGAAAAAAAAAGGTTTTTGGTTTTTGTATTCATATCTTCGGTTTTAGTAAATAAAAATAAACAATATGCGATGTTCTATGCAAATAATTATTACATTTGTGTTTATGATTAGAAAATAGCCACCAGCTGGCGTATGAAAAGCACGAATAATTCTTTTTATCTTTGCTTTAGTTGAAAACAAATATAATGTTAACAATTTTTTTAAAAATGATTTTATATTAACTTCGATTAAGCCAGGTTAATTGTCTCTCGTTCATATGTTCTGTCGCTCGATCGTGTATTTTGTGTATGGGCCAGAGTCGCCGAGTAAGGTGTATGATATATGGTATTTCACGAAAGGATATAGAATAAGTGAACATGATACCATACCACATATGTTAACTCCAACTGCAACTAATTGAAATGAGCTGTATGGCCATATGTCGTATGGTTCATTATGTATGGTTCATGTTTCAACACCGTACACCATTACACCATACACCATGATCCATTGAACCATACACCAAGAACCATTGAGCTATACACCATAAAATGGTTATGTTTTTTTACGCTACAAGTACTGTACGTTCTTCAATTTGATCGTGTCCTGGGTCTAATCTGCTTCCATTTCCGGGAAAGCATATTGGTAAATAAAGGCGTTATCACTATCTCATTAAATATCAAAGATGCCGCCGTGCATAAATGTCAAATTTATTATTTATTTAGTACTCAATTTGATACAGGATGCCCATTCGAAAAGTGGCGGGGATGTGTACAATTGGTTTATCTTCACTATAAATCTATAAATGTGAACAATACACTAACTGAACTGTTATCACCAATGAAGATATATTGTCTATACATGACTCAGAAGGAAGTAGAAACATATCCTAAACCAGGAGACACGAAAAATGTCTGGGAACAAAATACTTATTCATATCAACGCAACTGAAAGGAATTCCAATAGAAATGTCATAATTGACCGTGTAAGTAAATATTAAGTTGAGCATTTAATCAAAGAAAAATAAATCAACGAAAAAACATCAATCATTTTATCTGCTGACCTTGATTAAAAACGTAACTTAATCAATACTTGTGTATATATTAAGAAATTACAATATAAATCTAGAAGATTGTGCAACGGTATGGAAATAGTGTGACCAAATTTCAGTAAGATTGTTGACTGAAAAGTGTTTTCACTGTATTTTCAACTTATCGTTTAAACTTATATCATTTTTTTTGTTTTTGCTGCACTACCCGATATCCAATTAGTTTTCTAGTTGCTAGTTAGTGGACACCTTATGAAAATTATAATGTATTGGTGTGGTTAGCCAAAAGTTTTTGGTCATTTAGGACCTTCATCGGTATTATAATAGCACAAGAAAGGAAGATAAAACAATTTAAAACAAATAGCAGATAAAAGTACTCAGTAGTTTAATGCGTGACATAATATTGAACACGAGATTAAAACGCTGAACTTAGTAGAACTTAAAACTAGTAGATAATATGATAGGAAATAATACTACACATAAACAAATGCATTGTCTCGAACTTTGTTCGTCAATATAATTGCAATATATTTATATTTAAACTCTACAGTCCCTGGACCAGTCAACATTCCCATTTTTGCGATTCATCACGAGTCATCGATCCGTCAACGATCAGTCAAAAGTCAAGTCAGGGCATTCAAGATTCAAAAGGCATCCGTCAGATCATTCATCAGTCATCATTCCTCCGTCAGGATTCACTGTTCATAAGTAAGAGCTTGTTCGTACTCGTCACCCGTCATCCGTCAACGTTCACCATTCAGCCAATCAGATTGCATTAGTCAACCCTTACACCTTATTTTTTTTTCAATTCAGGTTAATTAAAATATCGAGATACTTAGTCTAGCACTTCTGTAATGATAAATACATCGGCGTGCAAAATCGAGAGAAAATGAAAAAATCTGGAATGAAGAAATAATTATATTTCTTAATTATACTTGTCATTTTTAATTGAAAAAAAAATGTTAAAATCCGTGAAATCTTACGAATATATTTAATTACACTTTACAATAGGAAATGAAATGAATATTTTGAAATATTATTAACGATTCCTTTACAGGAAATTCTGGTACAAACATTCGTTATTGTAAATTACTTCCGTCGGGAAATACTGAAAATTTATGTCGACACTGTCTCTGACAATATTACTAGTCAGTCATTTACATATGCTTCCAATCTGAAGTTCTTCAAAAAGATTCGCTTGTTTGTGATAAAAACATCTAATGAATTCTTGATAATGTAATATTCAACTGGTAGTCAGACCTTTGAATATGAAATGTCAACAAAATCTCGGAAAATACAGTCTAGTAATGGTTCATTCCAATAAATTCTATATTTGAAGTATTCCGAAATGATTCGCATGGTTGCGATATAAACTTAGTCATTTTTTGGTAAAATAATATCTGATTAATAGAACTTAGAACGTGGAGTGAGAATACAATCTCCAAAATTACCATCTAGAAGTGATTTATTCCAATTATTTCCATATTTTAGTTTTTTGTGTTGTATATGTAGTGGTTGTGTGTTTTGTGGGCATGTAGTGTCTTTGGTCTTCCTTCTTCTGGTGTTCTTGATTTTCCCTTGTCTCTGGACTTTGATTTATGTAATCTTGTCCTTTGTTCCTTCAGTATTCTACTGCCGTTGTTGAAGTGCTTCGAAATAATTTCAGTTTGTGATATAAACTTTTAGTCAATTTTTGGCAAAATCATATCTGAATAATAAAATTTTGAATGGGAAATGAGAATACAATCTCAAAACAAATCATCTGGAAATGATTAATTCCAATTACTTTGATATTTGAAGTGATTCGAAATAATTTTAATGTTATCGATATAAACTTTTAGTCAATTTTTGGTAGAATGATATCTGATTAATTGAATTTTGAATGTGAAATGTGAAAACAATCTCCAAAAATACCATCTAGAAGACATTTATTCCAAAGATTTCCATATTTAAGTGTTTTGAAATGATTTGAATGCTTGCCATGTAAACTTTTAATGAAGTTTTGGCAAATTAATATCTGATTAGTAGAATTTTGAATATGAAATAAGGACACAATCTCCAAAAATACCATCTAGAAGACATTTATTTCAATTATTTCCATATTGGAAGTGCTTCGAAATGATTTGAATGTTTGCAATATAAACTTTTAGTCAATTTTTGGTAGAATAATACCCGATTTATAGAATTTTGAATGTGAAATGAGAATACAATCTCCATATCTATAGGAGATTTTTTTTTCAATAGTTACTGTATTTGAAGTGCTTCGAAAAGATTTAAATGTTTGCGATATGAACTTTTGGTCAATTTTTTTTGTAAAAAAATATCTGATTAATAGAATATTTAATGAGAATGCAATTTGCAAAATTACAATCTAGAAGTGATTTGTTCCAATTATTTCCATATTTGAAGTGCTTTAAAATGATTTGAATGTTTGCGATATATACTTTTAGCCAATTTTTGGTAGAATAATATCTGATTAATAGAAATTTGAATGTGAAATGTGAATACGATCTCCAAAAATACCATTAAGAAGACATTTTAGCGGCGATCGATGTTGCTCAAAAAAATTTTATTCTCTTTTTGTAACCCTGGTGCTTTCAACTGAATAACCCTGAGCATCGCCCAAGTTGGCACTCCATGGCGGGTGGGGAGCAATGGAGTGACCTTGATATAATTTTTGTCAAGAATACCGCTTATGTGCACGCTAGGGGCCTTCTAAATCTCGCTTGAGGGGGTGAATATTGCTAACCTCTTGTTGAAGACCCTCAAACGACATCAAGATTTAGACAGGAATAAAAGCCATGTCCTTGATAAACTGGAGTTTTCCATGTATCGTGTGTGTTTTTGTCACATGTACCTTCACTCCATATCCTTTCATTTTTCCTATTTATTCCAATAATTTCGATATTTCACTATTGACAAATATTTTGACTGCTCTTACCAGAGTCAGTCCTCTTTGGACTGAAAAAGTCTGAACAACGTTGAGAATGACTGAGCTTTGTTGATTCAACACTGGTCAGTCTTTTTCAACACTAGTTTTGACTGAAAATGTCTAATCAGAGTTGAACCAACTCACTTCAGTCAATCTCAGTCGTTACCTGTGTTGTAAAAGTCTGTGCAGTGTTGAGCCAACAATGGTCAGTCATTCTCAACACTACCTGTGTTGTAAATGACTGATTTTTGTTGAGAATGTCTGTCCAGTGTTGAGTCAACAATGGTCAGTCATTCAAAAGACTGATCTGTATTGAAAATGACTGACCAGCGTTTACCCAACGTTTGACAGACATTTTCAATACGGGTCAGTCTTTTATAACACAGGCGGTGTTGAGAACGACTGATCAGAGTTGATTCAACACTTGACAGACATTCTCAACAGATATCAGACTTTTACAACACAATTAGTGTTGAGAATGACTGATCCGAGTTGACTCAACGCTGGACAGCCAGACCAGCCATTTAAAACAAAAGTATAGATTTTTATTTATTTACTAGTAATTAATAAATTTATGTGTTTTATTTATTTTATTCTATTAATTTTTTTTCATTATTTATGTAATTAATTGTATTTATATCTTTTTATTAATTTATTATTAATTTTATTTAGATATTTTTTTTTATTAATTTGGTATTATTTCTCATTTGTATTTTAATTTTTTTTATTTAACTAATTTCATCTACATTTCATTTTTTTAAATTAATTTATTTATATTTGTTTGTTTTTTTTTACATTCCTGAACTTCTCTTTTCATTCATGCAGCTATCTATTTTTATATATTTTTTTGCATTAATGTATTGGCAAACTAAAGTCGAAAAGATGAATATACATTTAAACCCGCCAGACCACACCGACGACCTCTTCAGGAATACTTTTGTGAGTATCACATATATGTTCGCGTAAATTAAAAGTGTACAAATTGTGTGAAATTCCCGTTTTTTTGTCATGTTTTATCAGAACAAAATTCAAAAGTTATTCGATTTTTATTTTCTTTATATTCTTGATGAATATCACGCAAAAAAAAGAGAAAAAAATACCTTTAAAACAATGACTCAGTCCGTGTAGAAATTAATGTTAACACAAAAATCGAGCGAAATCATAACCACGTAAAGTACATTATATTCTTTACCGATTAACAAATCTGCAATTTACACTTTTCGATTGCGTTATAGAGGCAATATGTTCATGCACTCATATGACAAGCACTCGGTCTCAACCCTTTAAGGGTTAATGTGACCGTGTACACGTCTATCTGACTTATATCCATCAGGCTGATTGTGAGAATTAAAGGTCCGTACACTACGCCTTTCTTATTTTGGATGTTTTATGCGATTTCCAAATTTTGTTTCCGTCTATGATATGTTTATAATGGCTAATTTAGTCCTGTTATATTTCCGTTTTGTTTATTGGTTGATCTGGTAGACAATTCATTGGCGGATCCAAAAGTGGGGGGGGGGGGGTTACAGGGGTTGGAACCCTCTTTTTTCTGGACAATCATACATTTTTAATGAATATCCTAGTGTTTTACTAAGAATTACCCCCAAATATTTTCGCGCCTCGCTCCGCTCGCCGATATTTTCTTTCAATTATATTTGAACCTCCCCTTTTAAATTGCCTGGAACCGCGCCTGCAATGAACATTTAATAATCAACTACGATTGTGTATTGCAAATACATCTTCATTGTAGCAGAGACATTTAAAATGTATACTTGTAACTTAAATTAGTTGCAACCTTTGAATGAAAGGAATGGGATTCTGAAACTAGTGACAGGTTGACAATAAACAGGAAAAAGACATAGGCTCGTGCGGCCGCATGACATGCGCTTGATTCTTAGATACAGACAATTGAAAATTTCATAGGCTTTGTTAAGAAATTAATGTGTTGAAAATCGTGTACAGATGAAAAGTTGGTGTTTATGGGCAAAATATTTATATGTTATGATATGGAAAAAGACAGAGGTTTCCGCATTTCTGACAAAATATCAGAAATCAACACTGACACTACCTCAATGTATATGTCAGTAGCAGTTGTTGAACGTGATCACCATGCGCATGTCATGTTGATTCCAAAAGGCTAGCGATTCGTAAAAAATCAATTTAGGCAAAGTATTTCAAATTTCCTATTTCGCCTACCGTTAAAGAATACTTATTGATTGTTCGATTTTATTTTTGTTCATATTGCACTTCAAGGCAACAACAGTATTAGGGGATATAGAGTTCGTCCAGCAGTTGGAACCTCTCCTTTTCTAGAAAAAAAATGTGCAGAAATTAGACACATACATTGACAAAGAAATAAAACGAATAACCGATATCCCTATTTATATAGGCTAGATCCACCGCTAAATAGACTCTATAGATGAAATATTTTTCAGAGTAAAATTGACTAAAAAAACGAGGAAAATATCTTCTAGGCTGTTATGCGTATTCCACCAAGAACCCTCACTCAACCCATTCTGTTGATAATTGTGGTTTAGATTGTGAGAATCGTTTGGCGGTCTTCTCGAACTGTTAGCTTTTGCATACATTGTACAAGGTAATCTAATTTCAACATTAAATACATTCATAAAAGATCAATAAATTAAACCCCACCTGGCTGTCAATTATGGTGATTTAAATTATCGGGGATAGGAGGACGCAGTTAAAGGTAAGGACATTAAATTATACGTATTCTTTTTTATGTTTTTAATAAGACTACATTTAAGTTAGTTCGGCATCAGGCATTATTTTCATTTTACATTCAGATTTGAATAAATGCCTACTCAATTTATTACTGCAATATGAAGTATTTCCATTCAAATTATATCAAATTCGAAGCCTGGGTATAATGTTTTGAGCTATGTAGTGATAGTTTTAAAACTACTCCTGTCATAGTTGAAAAATATTTTGCATGAACATTTGATTATCTCTGATAGCAAGCAAACAATATTTCAACTCTTCCTAACCCCTCCCCCCCCCCAAGAAGAAATAAAAAAAAATAAAAAAAAAATGATGAAATAAAATAATTAAAATCGGCGAAAGTGGGTAAGAATACGTGATGACAAATGAAAATGAAATATTTCATTGACGAATCAAGAAGGGGAGAAAGGTTCAGGATTTGGGACATCCTTTTCTGAAAATATTTGAAAGTAAACAAAGCAATTACCGATTTTTTTAGGAAGTGATACATGTATTGAGATAGTTTACATTTTAATTGTATATGTACAACTACCCGTAATGACATTGTGGAGAAAGGAGAAAGGGACGAGAAAGGGAGAAAAAGTGAAGGGGAGACCGAAAGAAAGAAGACAAGGGCGGGAGAAAGGAGCAAGGTGAAGGGAGAAAGACAACACTGTCTGCCCCTCATAAATGTTAAGACAAACAAATATAAACAAATTAAATAATAAACAGTCCAAAGAAGCATATTGCTGGGTTATAACAAGGAAAATAACATGTTATATAACATACATACATTCATGGTCATTTATTAAACAATTTTAGCCACGAATGTCACAGGTGACAAAAATGTTTATTGGCACAACATAACTTTATATATGTATGTCTAACCCAGGTGTCAAATTAAACAATATACTGAAATTACTGTAAATTTAGATATTGCATATGTGCATTTCTACAACTTATGTCTTTTCAGTGCAGACAAATTCAAAACATTTGGAATTCAATTAGTTGAAATATGTGTAAAAGCTGACAGAAAACAAATTATTATTAGGATCTAAATGGAAAGTTAAAATTAGCTTAGGATTAAAACGTTTCAATAATGATTTTATAAAACGATAATCTAAACATTGTATCAGAAATAATCATGAGGTGACCATGGAAATCGCAGAACACGGTAAAAAATATGCCTCCTTTTAGTATAAAGTACAAAATGTAGCACAAATAAAATTATGGTCTGCAAATTATATTATAAGTATTAAATATTCATATTTTTACAAACAAGAACTATTTTCAATTTATTATACCCTCACTTTAGCGGGCGGTATATAGTGATCATGGTGTCCCTCCGTCAGTCCGTTCATTATTCCGTCCCCCATGGGTGTACATACTTTGTGGCGACAACTCTTGCTAGACCGCTTGATGGAATTAAATGACACTTTCACAGAATCTTTGGTGCATATTGCCAATGGCATCAGCTATTAAAAAATTTGGTTTGACTTGATTTTTTTTATTGTTGATTTTTTTTACTTTTTTTTTCTATTTGACTATAATTTGCTTATTATTGGAAGATCTATTAAGGTGGTATTTGTCTTATTTTTTCAATGTTTTTTTCCACAGATATTTACCTCAACCTTAACCAGTTTGCATCAAATACATTGATTTAACAATAATTAATCTCCGTCTTGTTTATTGAAGATGATAACCATCACGGTCGATGACATCTACAATCAGAGACACGTGCCACACACAAATTTTAATGACAAATAACTTGACAAATCCGTCAGTTGAAAGGTATTTTAAACTGGCCCTGTAGCTGTCGCCATATTGGCTTATCAAATCGATTTTGACGAAAATAGTGAAATGAATTGCACCCACGTACCATGCGCCGACGAATAGATTTGGTTCACACACGTGGTTGTACATATAATTGTACAAATTTAGAGAAACCATCCGAGTTTTCTGGCGACGCATTAGCGGAGCCGGAAAACAGATGTTTGAGACAGTAAAATCTTAGATTTACCCCTGAAAATCCTAAAATATAGTTTTGTTATCTCTATTCTAATGCAAATCCCCCAAAAAGCATTTAAAATCGATTTTTAAATCACAGGAAGTTTGGTATGCGTCTACGCCATTACGTTTGATATTGGCTCCAAGGGTTAATCGTGGAGTTTACCCCCTCAAAAATTCTGATGCCATCCAATCAAAATTAGCGTTACAAACGTAAGTACATTAGAATTTTTTTAAAAGTTTATTAAGCTCCACATAAAAGAACTTTACAAAAGATATTGCGTTGCATACAATGCCCTAAATAGAAAATATTTGTGGAAATATTTGAAATTTTAGAATGAATTTTGACATGTCTACTAAACTTTATTTGATCCTTATAATAATTACCCTGAGGGAAGGAGAAATAAGTGTGGCCATTTAGCCATGAATTTTGTTCACATACTGGGCTATTTTCAAAATATGCTCAAATTATTATTTTCAGCCATTGTAGGTGTTTCCTGTTATCCATTTTTTAACATTTTCTATAGACTCAAACGTTAAAACTATGTTCCCCGTTGGCGGTGTTCTTTAGCCATTTTCCCCATCCCAGTTTTGCCGAGGGAAAGATTAGCATATGCTGATATAGTGTACTTTCTAGAAATAAAATCAATATATACCACACTTGTATGTTGTCTGACATTGGAATTCAAACATTGCTGTAAATTGGCCTTTGTGTCCATTTAAGCCATTTTACAGTGTATAAACATTTTCCCTACAAAATAGTTAGTTCAGTTTGATTTTTGAATGCTAATTTTAACAAAACCTTCTAAAGTTGTCAAAAATCTTAAAAAAATCCACCCAAAATTGGCAAGGTCATTTGATGAATCGTTATCTACAGTGAAAGTTTGAAATTGCACTTGAAATGATTTTGTTAAGATGTTGTATATAAGATGACCTCTTTAAACAGTTTGGAGAAGACTTAATGCATTCACAAAATGCTGAATGAAATAAATACAGGGAAAAGTGACCACACCTTTTTATGAAGAATAAGTGATTGTTGTACATTTCAAATAACATCTTAGTATTGCACCTCTTTATTTCTATGTACTATCTAAGAGGGAATCTGGTGCCAGAAGGTATTCTTGTCAGGTTCAAACATTTGCTCATCATATGGGGTTTACCCTCTTAACGGGCACTTTTGATGTACCGGTTAAATCGAAAGCTCTGCATTATTTATAGATATGTATATTTACTAATATTTTAACGGAAATTGATGCAGTTACACCCTCTCTTTGCGAGAAGGGTCTAGTACAACGGAATATTGCAAAAGAGGGGGTGGAGAAAGGTGAAAAGAATTGTGGGAATTTTGGTATCAAGAACTTGTAGTGAATTTGACAGGTGGTAGAAACTTCCTCCTTTACTGGTACAAGACATTCTTTCCAGCTTTCACGTGAAACTCCATATTCTGCGAAAACTGAAACTTATATGTTAAATGAATAGACATAGGTTGACAAAAACTGCCAAATGCTGAAATGAAATTTGTAAAAATTAAACGAATAAAGAATGAAAGTTAAGTGTGCGCAAGGACGAATATTACGTCCCTGATGTTCAGTCGAAATAGCCTAAATTATTATTCCTGGGTGCACAACAGCTAAAAAAGAAATTCCACACCAAATTTGGTTTAACTCGACCAGAAAAAAGTCAAGTAAATTCAATTAAAAGTAGTATAAAACAAGATACATAGAATTGTAGAGCATAAAAAACCGTCAATTTCCTAGCAAACCCGCACAAAATACTGTACATAAAGTCAAATATCCCGAAAATGATCGTAAGCTCAATCGTACCCAGGAAGGGGCATACAAATTGCTGAAATCAACACATTTACATCTTTCACCTCTAATTTTTGAAATTTATTACAGCTAATTTTGCTGATGCAGATAAATTGTGAGAATGCAATTTTTTTATGTTTTAATTAAGGTTTTGAGGTTAATAGTAAAAGATGCGACTTTTTACATGCAGTTTGTTTTATGGAGCTTCTAATACAATGGACAATACTTAAAATGTTAACAAGGACATTTAAATGTCTCTGTTTATTTATTTTTTTTTATAAATCGTTTTTGATATTTACTTTTTTTTTATTTATTAGAATTATTTTTCTCTCTGATAATTTAATCTGAATGCCCTCCTGGTCTTGACTTAAATGATATTTTTATACGACCGCAAAAAATTTGTGGTCGTATAATGGTATGATGCTGTCGTCGTCGTTGTTGTCGTTGTCGTCGTCGTTGTCGTCGTTGTCGTCTGTAGACACTTTTGTTTTTGGTCAAAAACCCCAGTCCTAGTTGATCAATCCTTCGGAAATTTTAACACAATGTTCCTTGGCACAAAAGGAAGGCTAGGATCAGTTTTGGGTTTTTTACCCCTTCCGTTCCTAAAAAAGGGGCCAAAAAGGGAAAAATTTGGTGTTTTCACATATTTGACTGTAGAATGTTAATTATTTATCGGATTTTGATGGGGTTTCATTCATTGCACTCCTTAGAAAATTTCCAATCTGGAGTATGCCAGCGGATTTCATGTGGCATGTACAGCTTACGAGATAAATGGGGCCAAAAGACACAAATTTCAAAATTTTAATTTTTTTATTTTAAATCCGATTTTGATGCAGTTTTTTGTAATGGATTCCCTATAAAAAATAAGGGATTAAAAGGGCTAATTTTGATTCTCACTAATTTGTGTCCAGTTAGTTTAGGTGTCAAGGTCCTTAATGTGTCCAGCAAATTACTGTGTCCATATTCATTTTAGTTAGCACCTGTTCAAATTTCAGTGATCGACATGCTGCGGTCGTATCATGCTGCGCTCATCGTAGCCCTTTATTAAGTTTATACATTAAATTATTGTTATCAGTTTGAAGTGAGCAAATTCCATGTATCAATGTAACATTACACGGTTCACTTATAGGCTGCATATTGCATTACAATACACAACCATGTCATGCCCACGGGTGTACGGTGAGGCTTAACAGGTAGTTAATGTATCGGTGACAATGTAAATTCGACTATTATTTCTTCGACAATTTTATTTTACTTTGAATAGAAATATTTTTGAGGAAAAATAAAAAAAAGAAAGATTCGACATGAAATTTGGTGAAAATAAGTAATCTTGCCGAGATAGATATGGAAATAAATAACTTAACTTGTTCAAATCCCAAGCTCCCCGAAAATCAAATGGTTGTATTCCCAAACTCTTTTTTCTCATTTTTTTATAATCTCGTGCGGTATTTGACAAGAAACTTAACCAAAAAAATGTCTGGAACTTCATCGGAACCCATTTTTTTCTGCTTGGTGAATATCTAATTTTTATAGGCAATAGACAATTTTTTTTGCAAAACTCATTTTCAATAAATGATCATTGAAAACATAGCAAAACTATAAACAACACACTTAAAACAAAGAACTGTTCCTACCTATTGAATAAATTGATTCTGGCATACCTCATAATAGAAACGAACAAATAATTAACTTGAAGTTTATCGTTACATGTGCAAAATGACAGCTTAATTGAAGAAAAAACAATTGACCTTGAGGGAACCAAACAGATTATATAATAAGAGTTAACCTTTTAATCATCAGTAATAAGTTGATTAATGTGTCCTCGTGTTGGCTGAATGTTTTGATTTTTTGTGTAAAAAGAACTTTCTCAGTGAAAAACATTTAACTCGAAGGTCCTGTATTAATCAACGGATTCAAACGATAGCGGGAGGAAAATAACCCTTGAGACAAGGTCGAATAAAATAGAATAGTTCTTGATGTAAATACATTAGAGGAAAACCTAACATAGAGACGGAAATATAATCTGTTATTGTTCCAACTGCTAACGTCTAATTAATTTGCGACAGAATATTAGTTACTATCTGTATATGTAAACGAACGCTTTAAAAATTGAAGTCTTGTGCAAAATTTCAAGTTTCACCATCACCTGATAAATATAAAGTAAAATTTCTGTTTTACAAGTTCATTAAATGCAACAAATAATAAGTACCCAAGTATTACATTTTTACACATCTTCAACAAACCAGAACGTGTATTTACACCTGCTCTATTTTGTTCATTGTCATAAATTTAAGATGGTCTAGACTATGCATAGCCTCTCTGTTCAGACAAAATAACTCTCTTGTTTTATTTGACTTTCTTAAATTCCTACCCATTGAACCCGTACTTGGCCAGGTGTGTATTTCCTGAGCCATATCAAAGAGCGATTTTACTGTTCACATAAAAACCAACTGAATATCGGGGATATACATATATTGACCTGTTCGGTTTTGGTAAACCCTTTCTTTTTTTCAATAAAAAATATTATAAAAATATAGATAACTGAATGAATAATCAGATTTAGACAGATAAGTGAAGATGTCTCTATAAAAATGAATAAATAAATAATTGAAAATATGAATTAGATTAAATAATCAAAAAATTGAAAAAATAAATAAGAATAAATAAAACATATTAGAAATGTAAATAAAAATAAATAAAACACATTAAACATATAAATGAAGTTAATTAGATAAATAACAAGTAATATAAATAGAATAGATTTTTGAATAAAAATAAAAATGAATCAATCTAATAAATAAAAATCCTTTCTTTTAACTGGTTTGTGTTGTAAAAGTCTGTCCAGTGCTGAGTCAACTCTGATCAGTCATTCGCAACACTTATTGTGTTGTAAAAGTCTGATATCTGTTTAGAATGTCTGTCCAGTGTTGAATCAACTCTGATCAGTCGTTCTCAACACCGTCTGTGCTATAAAAGACTGACCAGTGTTGAAAATGTCTGTCCAACGTTGGGTAAACGCGGTTAGTCATTTTCAACACAGATCAGTCTTTTACAACACAGGTAGCGTTTAGAATGACTGGTCAGCGTTGACTCAACACTGGGCAGACATTCTCAACAAAAATCAGTCATTTACAACACATGTTGTGTTGAGAATGACTGACCATTGTTGGCTCAACACTGCACAGACTTTTACAACACAGGTAACGACTGAGATTGACTTAAGTGAGTTTGCTCAATTCTGATCAGACATTTTCAATCAAAACTAGTGTTGAAAAAAACTGATCAGTGTTGAATCAACAAAGCTCAGTCATTCTCAACGTTGTTCAGACTTTTTCAGTCCAAAAACGACTGACTCTGGTAAAAGCAGTCAAAATATTTGTCAATAGTGTTTGAAGTGCTTCAAAATGATTTGAATGTTTGCGACAAAAATTTTAAGTCAATTTTTGGTAAAATAATAACTGATTAATAGAATTTTGAATGAGAATACAATATCTAAAATACCATCTAGAAGTGATTTACTCCAAAAATTTCCATATTTGAAGTGCTTCGAAATCATTGGAATGTTTGCGATATAAACTTTAATAATTATTTGAAATGTTTTAAAATGATTTGAATGCTTGCGATGTAAATTTTTAATGAAGTTTTGGCAAATTAATATCTGATTAATATATTTTTGAATATGACATGAGAACACAATCTCCAAAAATACAACCTTGAAGACATTTATTCCAATTATTTCTATATTTGAAGTGCTTCGAAATTATTTGAATGTTTGTGATAAGAACTTTTAGTCATATTTTGTAAAAAATATCTGATTAAAATGATTTTGAATGAGAATAAAATCTCCCAAATTACCATCTAGAAGTGATTTATTCCAATTATTTTCATAATTGAAGGGCTTCAAAATGATTTGAATATTTGCGATATAAACTTTTAGTCAATTTTTGATAGAATAATATCTGATTAATAGAATTTTGAATGTGAAATGAGAATAAAATTGCGAAAATATTATCTAGAAGTGATTTATTCAAATAATGTTCATATTTGAAGTGTTTCCAAATGATATGAATAGTTGCGACGTAAAAAATAAATATCACCAGTCAGTCATTTGCTTCCAATTTGAAGTTCTTCAAAAAAGATTCACTTGTTTGTGATATAAACACCTGATGAATTTTTGTCAATATAATATTTAACTGGTAGTCAGACTTTTGAATATGAAATGTCAACAAAATCTCGGAAAATACAATCTAGTAATGATTCATTTCAATAAATCCTATATTTGAAGTATTCCGAAATGAATCGAATGTTTGCGATATAAACTTTTAGTCATTTTTTGGTCAAATAATATCTGATCAATAGAACTTTGAATGTGAAATGAGAATACAATCTCCAAAATTATCATCTGGAAGTGATTTATTCCAATTATTTCCATGTTTGAAGTGCTTCGAAATGCTATGAAAGTTTGTGATATAAACTTTTAGTCAATTTGTGGTAGAATAATATCTGATTAATAGAATTTTCAACGTGAAATGAGAACAAAATCTCCAAAAATATCATCTAAATGTGATTTATTCGAATAATTTCCATATTTGAAGTCCTTCAAAATGATTTGTATGTTTGCGACACAAACTTTTTATAACTTTTTTGCAAATATAATATTAAATAAGAAGATATCTGAGCATCAAATGTCAAAACAAAAGTATAAATGTTTGCGATAATTTATGATAAATTAATAATTTATAAGTGGAGTATTGAGTGTGAAATATCACAACAATCACTGTAAATACCATCTGGTACTGACTTATTCAAAAAATTTTACATCGGTATGTTTGGAAAAAAAGTATGATTCGAACTATTGTGACGTAATTTTTGATGAATTTTTTTGAAAAATTTAGTAGAATTTTGATTCTCAGCACAAACACTAAACTACAATCGGCATGTCTCTTGAATGACTTTCGATCTATTACGAACCATAAATCAACGCTCTGTGAGATTCGTTTCGCCGAAATTTTTTTTATTTTACCTGTATAAGTCAATAGAAATACGTCATCAGTCATCAGTCACCGATCATCCGTGCATAATAAATTAGTTTTCTTTCCGTCATAATTCAAGAGTAAAGAGTCGTATCATTCACCAGTCATCATTTAAATTTGTTATCCGTCAGCGGTCAAACGTCATGATTCAGCGATCATTCAGCGATCATTCACCAGTCAACGATCAGTTAAAATGGAATGTTGACTGATTAAGGGACTGTAACTCTGATTGATCCTTGACACATATATTTACAGTTTTTTTTGAAAATGACACTCAGAAATTTTTCGTTTTTATTCGGTTTTCCAATTGTTTTGATATAATCTGCACTGAAGAGACATGTGTTGTCAAAATGGCCATATGCAGAAAATAAATCAACAGCAATTATGGTTCTCTGATTGAAACAAAAATTAAAAAAAAATGAAACTAATCATTTTGGCTTGAACCATCTGCCTATGGTGTATATTTTTTCAATCTTTTATCAAATCCCTCAGTGGGTCCTTACAATAGACCCTTATATTTATTTTTCAAGGCCCTGTATTAGCGTAGTTTTTCGCAAATTCTGGGAGATTGGCAAGATACTGCGTTGACTGAATTTTAGAGAGTTTATTTATTCATTTAATAAACATTCTGCATGCTGCATTCTCTTTCATTTTGTTTAAAGGAATCTATGGGACTTATTTTGCTTTAAAACAAGAATTAGAGTGAGTAACGATGAGAACACTGACATCTTATTTGTGCTTCGTTTTGATGGTATATTGTGGTCCGATCTATGCTGATGGCCCCATAGAATGTGGAACAGTTTCATTTTTTTAAATGACACTCAGATATTTTTCGTTTTTATTCGGTTTACCAATTGTAATGATATGATCTGCACTGACGAGACATTTGTTGAGATAAATTAACTGCAATTTGTGTTACTTAATTGGAACAAAACTAAAAAAAAAAAAAAAAAAAAAAAGCAAAAAATCATTTGGCTCAAATTATTCGCCAATGATAGTTTTTTTTCAATCTTTTTAACAATTCAAATCCAAAAGTCTTAGGCTTTTGATATAAAATATTAAATTTGTGTTAATTAAGGTGGGATTTAAACCCTTTCTTTCAAGGTTGTAAGGGTTGAGAGTCTGGTAGACTACCATTACACCACGAAAGGCTTGTTCAAATCTCCTTTAATTGATATATTTAAGACTCACATTACTTGTCAAAATATTTGTTTTTCGTTATTTCTAATTTTGCCTGATTCATTTCTGTCAATGATTCATGTTATAAAATACACTTCAATATACACAAATAATAACAATAATTACTATTATTAAAATTGTTAATACTACATAATTTTCAATAAACTTTTCAAAAATCACACAAAAACAACTACCAAAACTATCTATGAACCAAGAATAACTAATATATCTTTGATATAAATATCTATGTTATATTTGGCTTCATTCTTTGTCTTCAGTTCAACATTAAGATAAGCATTTAATTCTTTCAAAAAAAATCTCTTAATATCTAAAAAAATTAACACACAAATATTTTCTAATTTCTCAATTTCCAAACGGCCCATTTTGCAATTGTAATTATAATATTTGACAACAACCCCTTCTTCGAACCATCATAAAAACTAAGTATCATACTTCTTCTTGAAGTGCAAAATTTTCAGTTATATCTACTTGGGAAAAAAATTTCATTTATAAATAAAACTAGATGTTGTCGGAAACGACAGCTATCCCCGCACTC
>MJUU01041385.1:0-47600 GCA_002080025.1 Modiolus philippinarum
CGGACCCAATATAAAACCATGGGTGAGATCAGGTGCACCGGTAGAGTATGGCAGTTTTGAAGTATTATAAACTTCCGCGTCCATAAAACTTACCCCTAACCCAACAAATTTACTCTAAATTGTCATTGTCTATGTTCGCATAAAAATTACCAGAACACGCAAACTGTGTGTTGTATATGATAAGGTTGCATGAATTATATTGTGATTTCGTATTTCAACTGCCATTTGTTGACTTAAACTCAATGTCTTGCCCGAAATTTATGAAAAATGGGCATTTTCTACATTTCAGATTTATCCAAAGTTCACTGTTAAATCGTTATACATTCAAAATCTGGAGGATATATCTGCAGATATGCCAATTGATTGTCCTTAGGGATATATAAGCTGTCTAAAAAATTGCTTAGAAAAACAAGAAGTGTTTAATGTGACTCTGAATACCGAAAATCTTGCCCCTACCCCAACAAATTTTCCCTAAAATTGTCAATTTTTTCTCTATGTTCGCATAAAAATAACCTGAACACGCAAAATGTGTGTTGTATATGACAAAGTTGCATGAATTACTTTATGATTTGCTATCTTAACAGCCATTTGTCGACTTAAACTCAATATTTATTCCAAAATAAATGAAAGATGGGAATTTTCAACATTTCAGATTTATCCAAAGTCCACTGTTAAATCGTTAAATATGTCAAATCCAGAGGATATATCTGCAGATTTGCCATCTAATTGATCTAAGCGATTCATTAGTTGTCTTAAAACATTGTTTAGAAAAACAAGGAGTGTTTAATGTGACTCTGAATATCGAAAATATTACCCCTATCCTAACAAATTTTCCCTAAAATTGTCAATTTTTTGTCTTTGTTCGCATAAAATTAACTCAAACAGATTTGGTCAAAGTTCACTGTTAACCCCGTTATATATCGCAAGTCTGGAGGATATATCTGCAGATATGCCAATTGATTGTTATAGGGATATATTAGCTGTCTGGAAACAGTGTTTAAAAAATCAAGGAACGTTTAATGTGACTCTGAATACCGAAAATCTTACCCCTACTCCAACAAATTATCTTTAAATGGTCAATTTTATGTCTTTGTTCGAATAAAAATAACCAGAACACGAATAATGTGTGTTATATATGACAATGTTGCATGAATAACATCATGATTTGGTATTTTAACAGCCATTTGTTGAATAAAACTCCAACGTTCACTGTTTAGTGATATATTAGTTGTGTTAAAACATTGCTTAGAAAAGCAAAGAGTGTTAAATGCGACTCTAAATACCTAAGATCTTACCCTTACCCCAACAAATTCACCCTAAAGTAGACATTTTTTGTCTATATTCGCTTAAAAATAACCAAAACCCGCAAAGTCTGCATTGGATATAAAAATTTTGCATTAATCTTATCATGATTTGTCACTTTAAGTCACACTTTTCAGATTAAACTCAATATTTGGTACAAAATTGATAAAAAATCGGAATTTTCAGCATTTCAGATTTCTCCAAAATTCACTTTTAAATAGTTATATGTGGCAAATCTGGAGGATTTAACTTCAGGTATGCCTATTCGTTGTTCTTGGGGATATATAAATTATCTTAAAACAATGTGTAGAAAAAGCAGGGGTGTTCAATGTAACTCTAAATACCGAAAATTTTACCCCTACCCCAAGAAAATGATGCTAAAACAATGCAAAAAATATGTCTGTCTGTACATATATATGAACAAAACATACTAATATTTTTACTTTCTTTTAAAAAATGCATTTGATATATCGTAATATGCAATTTTAATGCAGAAAATATAGGTAAAATTGAATATTTTGGGCGTTTTCGTGAAAAATGGGAATTTTCAGGATTTCGGAATGTTACAAAACTCAAAGTTTAATTGTTGTATAACTGCCCATAAACCACGCGCATGATCTTATTTGTTATATTTAAGGGAGTCTCTGTGCATTTTTGTGTTTGAAATGTTATATTATTGGACCTTTATACAATGTTCAGGCTTTTCAAGCTGAATAAAATGATGATTTTTTTTTCTTTGGGGGGGGGGGGGGTAATATGTTTGCATTTATGAGAGTTTAATTAGTCTAAAATGTTCAAAAGCATATTTTCTAATAGCTTAGATAAAGTGAAACAATATTTTATCAACATTTCACGTTAGGAACTAAATTCGTGAAGTTTTTACATCTCTAAGTCAAATTAGATATAATTCTGAAAAACGGAAAATTACCATTTTTCATAAAATTTCGAGCAGAAGGGCCAAAAAGGACCCCTTAAAAAGTTTGAATCTACTCAAATGGGCTTCTGCATGTCAGCTTTAGTGAAATACATACAATGATTTGCATTAGACATTATCTTTTTATCATTTAGAGCTTGAATATTTTAAATTTTCTCTTAATTTTAAGGGGAGGGGTGCTAATTTTAGCATTTCTGATCCCATAATAAGGCTGACTTTAAATTTTTTCACTTAATTTGTTGCTTACATATCATAAATCATTATTACATTGGCAATTATTAGATATATATTCATATTTATACGATCCAGAAGTAAGAAAGACGAAATTGAGAAAATATCTAAAATTCCGAAAATTTCGATTTTGAAAAAAATTTATAAAAAACAAAATTTTAAGGACATTAATGGTCTTATTTTTCAACATTGTATCACAGCTGATAAATTAGGCATAAAAACTAGATCAAATGATGAGATTTATTTATCTGAAAGGAATTGAAAGCATAAAAATCGTCCTTTCGTTATTTGTGGCAGGGGGAGGGGTATATTTTTTGCATCCCAAGATCACAAAAATAGCGTAATGTGCCCAAACTTGTGTTCATTGTAAAGTATATTAAATAAGCTTCAATTTGATACCAAATTTCAGTACATCTAACTTATCTACATAAAACTTATGGAGCTTAAAAGATAAAATTAAGAATAAAACTAAAATACAAGAATTCTGTGAGGTGTACTATAAAAGTGGCCCTATACTGTCTATGCGTGTAGGTTATATTCGTGTTAACATATTTTATTTTGAAGACGGGATATAAAAGGACTGAAAAAAAAAAACGGTCTGGATCATAAGTGGGGGTGCCCGGAAAGTGATTTCAGCCCATGCCCTACTATATTCCGCCCTGGCAGAATAATGTTATTTTTTGGATCGGAAAGTAATAAGCTATCGTTGCATAGAACCTTCCGTACATCGTGGTTTCAGTGATTTTCCCAAAGGGTCCAACGGTTAACCAAAGTTCCGTGCTTCTGGCCATATTTTAATCGAATCAGGACAAAATGAGCAATCTTGTTAAGGACCTTCCATACAGGTTGATTAAATTTGCTTCAGTTGTTTCAGAGAAGATAAAAATGTGATTTTTGCTCATAGGGTCCAATGTTAAACCTAAGTTCCGCGCTTGCCGCCATGCCTTTTTTTATCAGATCATATTATATTGAGCAATCTTTGTAAAAGACCTTTCAACATCATTCTTGTTAAGTTTAGTTGAAATTGCTTCAGTGATTTCTGAGGAGAAGATGAAAATGTAGTTTTCCTATAGGGTCCAATGTTAAACCTAAGTTTCCTGCTTGCAGCCATGTAATTCATCGATTTGAAACGAAATGAGCAACCTTGTTAGAAGACCTTCCAAACATCACTCCTGTAATGTTTGATTGACTTTGCTTCAATGGTTTCAGAGGAGAAGATTAAAGTAAGATTTTTCCCATAGCGTGCAATGTTAAACCTTAGTTCCACTCTTGCAGCCATGTTTTTGTCAGATCAAAACGAAATGAACAATCTTGTTAAAGACCTTCCATACATCATTCCTGTAAAGTTTGATTAAATTTGCTTCACTGGTTTCTGAGGAGAAGATGAAAATGTTATTTTACCATAGGGTGCAATGTTAAACCTAAGTTCTTCGCTGGCGACCATGTTTTCAGTCGGATCAAAACGTAATGAGCAATCTTTGCAAAGTATCTTCCATCCGTCATTCCTCTTAAGTTTTGATCAATTTGCTTAAGTGGTTTCTGAGGAGAAGATGAAAATGCAATTTTCCAATAGGGTCCAATGTTAAAACTTAAGATCCGCGTTGGCGGCCGTGTTTTTTGTTGAATCTAAACAAAATGAGCAATCTTGGTAAAGGACTTTCTAAACATCATTCCTGTAAGGTTTGGTTGAACTTATTTAGTGGTTTCTGAGGAGAAGATGAATATGTGGTATTTCCCATAGGGTCCAATGTTAAAGCTTAGTTCCGCGCTGATGGCTTAGGTGGCCATCTGCAGATATTTAATTTACAGGATTTCGGTATTGAGTTAATAATAGAATTCATAAATGTTCAATACATTAAAATATACGCATATTTTCAGTCAGTCAAGTTTACTTGAACAAACTTTTGAAACAATAAGATTTGTTTTCAGCTGCTAAAACAAACATCTGAATTTGTAGTATTATATTTTTTAAATTACCATATATTTTTTACAGCAACACTCCTTTTTGGGATGGATGTGACAACAAGTTCCAAGATGGGAAGCATGTATGTTCCTAGAAATACGACATACGATAAACTAATGATCAGTCATAAAGATACGGTGGCTCATTTTGAGAGAACTTTAATGAAATATGCAGGTATCTATACATATACAGTTAAATCAGTAATATTCGTAATGCAGGATATATTACAGACCACGATTTCTCATAAAGGAAAATAATCTTAAAATGTAAGTAATGGTAGTTGGTGCATTTCACTGCACAATTGTGTTCAGGTAAGGCAATATTTTAATTGACATTTTTATCAAATAAAAATAGTAAATTTAAAAAAAAATATCAAATTGAGAAGTGTTATTAGCACCTTCTTTGCAATAAAAACACAATATCGGGATAAGCACTTAAAATTTGTATATAAATAACATTGAATAGTATAGAACAAGTTGCAAATTAGTATTTGACATGATAATGCTGGAAGGGTGCCGGAAATGACATCACCACAAGTGACATCAAATGAAGTCATGTGAACGAAAACGGAAGTCATCTCGCCAGAAACGATCTTGATAAAGATCATTCGGCCCATGAGTAGTGTTATATATCGCTGATGGAAGGACATTTTTGAGTATGGACTATATTGACCTGAAATGATGAGCAAGCAACGCAGCAAGAGGGGTTATATAGGAGCGCGCATTCGCAACCGGAAGAGGGTATTTACTGCCATTGGCAGCTATATTGATGTGCACCATCGAAAGTGGGTGTATCAAATTAGCAACCACACGTAAGTTGTCATTACCCTACTTTTCGGATATTCTTTTTTCATGGTTGAAGTTTTTTATCAAATGTTTATAGGAGCTTTTGCCCTGTGTCAAATTTTAACGGTTTTTAATACAACCCGTCTTACATTTCGAAAATGACTTGAAAAAGAGGTTAAGTTTAAAAATAATAATGTTTACCATGTCAAAAACTACTTTGATGCCATTTTTGAAGTATTTCGACAAGGTCAGTGCCTCTCAGTAACATTGGACCCTTATGCTTTCAACGATTTTTGTCTCTAATTTTTCTAATTGAAATATGTTTGGTTCCCTGCAGTTTTTATAGCCCTACCGGCCCATCCCCCCGACACATATACATATAATGTTTGTTTGTTATATTGTGGGGCATATTAATTGACTCTGTCTACGGAGACTTTGTTCAGATAAATTTATATGTTTCTCGCATATCAAGTTCAAATTTTATGACGTAGGTTCTAGGCTTCTCATAATGAATATCTAACCTTTATACGTAAGATTTCTAGTTTTATGCACTTGCAGAAAACTTAATTTTGACAAACTTTGAATCAAAATCGTTCTGTGGCCTTTTATCTCTTAATATCCTTAAAAATAAACCTTTTGTTTTGTCGTTATTAATTTTGAACTTTGCGCAAATTTATAAATTTAATACTATAAAAAGTATTTAGTGGAATTTCCCGATTTGTTAAGAATAAAGTGTCGTTTGAGAAAGAAGATTTAGTTAAGCTTCAAACACGCCAAAAATCCCAAACAAATGTTCTGCACTTGTATGCTATAGTCTGCTCGGATGACAAAATCATTTTTTCAGCTCGTATTGCGTATAAAATTGGTGGGAAACAATAAGTTTGCTTTCACATTTAGTCCGACTGTTGGTCATGATAGGCAGATTTCATATCTTGTAGCCATATAAATTAACGATTTTTTTAGTTATCGGACTTAGACTTTCATCCAAAAATTTAAATATTTCTTTATGAGAGAAAATTCTATGAAACCAGTTGTCTTGATGATTTCATAATTTGACAAGTTGTTGGTTAAAGACGTCTGTAAGAGCACAGCATATCGAAATGTAAAATTACAAATTATTTATGCAGAGATGGCTTAACATTTATTTATTTGTTAACTGAAACCGAAGTAGGAACTTGTCAACGGATTGCTTTTGCATCTTGAATGATATTTGGTCAAATTGATAAGATGTGAAGGCATTTAGATGTCTTTAGATGAGACAATTTGCTTTTGTCAATTTTTTGATTGGATTATGTGAACGCACTCACGTTATATTCATTATTATGAATTGAAGACATATCCTCCTATTACTTGGAGCAGTCATGAATGCTTCTCTATCTTTACTTAGAATAGGTATCAAGTTTGTTCTAAAACTGCTATACGTCGACTTTAGAAAACGTGATTACATTAGAATCCTCAAAGCCTGTATATACACAACTTTCAAATCGTGTAATAAGCCGTAGTTCAAAATGTGATCTTACTAAAATTGAAAATGAAAATACATATTTTTAATTACCAACACATAAAATTACAAACTAAGGCAGATCCAGAGAAAAGGGTGTTTTTTGTTGGAACATCTTTTTGCCCAGATTTCAGGCGTTAATTAAAACAAAAAACAGTGGCAAAAATAGCAATACTTATTCTCCAAGCTGGATATTGCGTTGAATTAAATCCATCTTTCACATTCTTGTCGCATTGTGCACGCTAACACAGAATTATTGTACCAATACATTTCCATAACCAAAATATCCAAAGTAGAACATTTAAACAAAAAATATACATCAGAGTAATTCAAATGCAAATATTTTTAATAGAGATATTTTTCACACTTGACAAATTTGACTTTGTCTGTAATACCAAAATTGAGATTTTACATGGCACATTTACAAACAGATTTTACATACACGGCACATTCGATTTTAATCATATTACACAAAAAGAACTAGAAACGAAATTTTACATACTTGACACAACTTCTTCGGTCTTTATTACCAAAAAAAAAAAGAACACGAAAATCCGACGTACATGTACATAGAAAATTAAAATTGTACGTCTATACAGAAATCAAATTGATAATTTTAGGACGTGAACGGTCAACGGTCATGGATCATGACCAAAGGTAGCAGTCAAGGCTTTAATAGACATAACAGGAACAGTCATGAATGCAGGGACAGACCATAGATGATTCTATGACCGAAAAGGGACTGTTCTAAATCTTCTTCAAGTGCACGTAGAGCAGTTTTCACGACTGCTCTCAAAGGTTTTGTCGGAACCACACTGTAATTTGATGGCAATATAACCGATTATTCAACTTTTGGAATAATATGATGCAATAATATGATAACTTGTGAGTGTGCCTTTCAGTACTGAAAACTACAAAAATGACAGAGGTCTGAATAAAGGATGAGAAAATGTTATTTGGTATTTCACCTTAGCGCACGCACAAAAATTTCTAAAAGCATGGCAAGATCAATTTGTTGATATCAAAATCTTTACACATTCAATGCATTATTGGAAAAGGAAAAATCAACAATTATTTTTCATTTGCAAATTTATGCAAATGTATCAACATATGCTGGAGATGCATGCTGCTTACTACAGTGCTAGTACTGATGTTTTCGGGTTGTTGTCTGACAATGATGTGGGATCGATCGTGTTGGGCCAAAAAAAATGTATAGCCAGAAAAAAGTGTTAATTTTTTTCGCTTTTGTATGCTGCCTTTTTGTTCAAAAATGGCCGACGATGACATACCATATATCTAAGTACGCGTAATTTCAGATGGTGCACCAAATGTGCCATTCCTACTAATTTAAGCATTAGCGTGTTCTGGGTATGGTAGTTATTGTAGACAAAATCAGCGTTTTGTCATGATTACCGTGGTGGATATCTGTGCCTGATAGACTGACAATTTCATCCAATAATGGATATGACATTGTGTTATCATAATAAACACATCTGGGGAAGTGTTTCATGCTAATCATCCAGAAATGAAGAACATACCATCAATTGTGCGAATTTTTCTTATCCAATAACTAGTTAAATACACAGAACTGGCCAAACTGTCATGTTGTAGTGAAAGTAATGGCAATTTCTATGATAAAAGAAAAACAAAACATATCTCTTTTCTGAAAATCTCCGAAAACCAGTCCAGGAAACATTTCTCAAATGTTTTATTCTTATGTTATAGAATCATCTGTGACCTCAATGAAAGACAAACATGTAATAGTTGCAGATTTTTGTACAGCAAATGGAGAAATTTCCATTCCACTTATTCAGAAGATAGTTTGTGAGTGTATCGTCAGCATATTTTATCCTACTTTAATTGTATTACTTTATATATGTTGTGTACAAATTGTAATTTTGTACAAATTATAATTTGTATTTTCAGTTTGTACTAATTACAATTTGTACAAAATTAGCTTATACAAATTACAATTTGTACAAAATTAGCTTATACAAATTATAATTTGTACAAAATCTTACATCATTTGCTAATCTTTATTTCAAATGATGAAAATATGATTTATTTTAATAAACATGTAATAGAACACAATAGACAATTTCACTAAATTTTGTAGAATTAATTTCTAGCCATAAAAATTATCAGAGCAAATAACTAAATACCGAAGTTACTGTGAATTTACTTTCTGCATATGCGCATTTCAAAAAGTTATGTCTCCTCAGTGCAGATAAAATCTGAACGTTTGGAAGACCATAAACTCAAAGCAAGTTATACTATGACAATAAAAATTACAAACATGAACAAAATATCATTTTTACAGTCGACCTTCCATAGCCGTAACATCTTCGAAGGAATTCATGAAAACAGTTGGAGGTAAAGGGCAGTTCAAACTATCAAATTAGAATTATGTTCGAAACTTAACATTTAGGGGCTACATTTTTTTTTAATCTTTTTGATGTGTGAGCCATTGCATTTGGAGTGATCAAAGCTCCACTGTTTGTACATGTTTTATAGGTGACATCAATTATTGTGTTATATGTGTGTGTTTATTCATCCTTCTGACATAGGACATCTCTACAGTGGATAAAATTTAATGAGAAAAGAATGTGTTGACATTTAAAACCGCTACATGTATTTATATTCTTATTCCAATGTGAGTTGTGAAAAACCTTAATAATTAACAGTAGTATCCTTAGACTATGCAGTCAATATCAACAGTAGCTGCTTTGGGGCTATTTAATTTCAATTTCCAATGTAGTCTGAAAATACAGATATTTCCAAATATTTCTGTATGAAACGAAAACTATTTGCATAGCTTTATAGTAAATAAAAAGCAATACAGAGAAAGTGAAGGGTTAAAAATGGCAAATTTTTAAGCAAATATTCCTGCAGCGGGTTAAAAGTGACAAATTGTTAGGCAAATACGCTGTTGCTCTAAAACGTGTTTGAAATGCCAATGGTTTGTCAAAAAAAAAGAAAGAAAAAAAAACGCTGGTAGTCAACCAATCCAATTGCAGCTTAATATCATAAGTTAGAATTACAAACAAAATATTTTATAGCCAATCAAGAATATGCCTCATTTTAATCTCTATACAAGCAAATTACATGCAAGTGCATGAGGACCTGGAATTGGAAAATAGAAGCTTAATATGGTATATAGGACATTTTGTTTTTGATAAAGTGGACCCATTAGGGCGAGCTTGATGCGTTACGCCGTGATAAAGTCCGTATCATAAACAAAATGTCCTATATTTCTTTTATCTGTAATTCACAAAATGATAAATAGTATTCTAATTATAATTGAAATAAGCTGAAATTTTGTATGTGAGCACTGTTAATCTATTGTTGTCATTATTAATTAGAGTAATTTATATGAAATCTTCATTCAACGTATACACGTATGAACACAACAAATAGTACCAATGACCTGCTCATAGCAACCCACACGTGGAACCTTCAGAGCGACCCGATAATTTCATGATAGTGTCCAGTTCGGTGATACTGAGAATATTCGTCTCTGTAGATCAAAGGAAATTCATACAAATTACCGATAATCTGCAATAAAAGATAGTGAATTACAAACATATGATTATCTAATCAAACGTCATCATGTCAGATATCAACGAAAAGACAAACATCTATATCCCGTTGTTTTATCGATATACAATTTTTTTTATTCAGTTTCGAACGGCCACTCATGTTTGAAATACAGTAAACCGGAAATTTTCGCGCCGTTCATTTTGCTCAGGTTTGAAAAATAAATTTCTCGCTGTCTTGAAATCGCGTTTGTCGGTCGAGCTATCAAATATCTATTTTGCGTCAAAATATTCGCGACAGTTTTATTTTTGCTCTTCATTCCTTATCGCGAAGATAGCGAAAGAAAAACAGCTGCGAAAATTTCCCGGTAAACAGTAAAACTATTTACCTTTTAAGGTTTAATAAGGAAATACAGAGAAGATACAGAGATTGTTGTTGTGTTTGAAGACAAAGACGACAATAATTTTAATGAAGTATTTGAAAATGTTTTCAAAGGTACTTAAACTTCAGAAAATTTTGTAAGGTTCAATGCTGATTCTAAGTATTAGTGTATTTAGCCGAAGTTGTGTGATTGATTTGATCTTTTTCTTTTCAAATGCTAGCGTGGAACGTTTGAGGTCGATTTTTGAAGTTTTTTCACGCAGTAAGCCCTTTTGCAGAGGTAAAAGTCACATATATTTTATATCACCAATTTATATTCTGTTCATAGCCTTACCGTTCGACCATTTGTTTTAAATTGACAGAAGCTTGATTTTGGTCACCCGTACATTGTTTCTATTTTGTCGTCTTTTGTAATCTGTATTTTCTTTTGTACCTTGGTATGTATATGCTGCAATCATTTTCTTGAATTAGGCATTTGGCTAAATGACTGAAATTTTAAGCATATTACAAAATGCCTATACATTTTAAGCGAATTATAAAATGCCTAGAAAAAACTCTAGGCATTTAACAAAATGTCTGATACGGATATAGAAATATTTTTTTAAACAAAAATAAACATATCGTTATGAGAAATGTATCATATTCAATACATAAACACCTGAATATATGCACATTTTATAATCGGGAGAATACTCAACTATTTACATTGTTCAATTCTGACAAACATGCAAAGAAAATGCATTTTATCATTTTACAATTATGGCCTTTAATTAAGGGTAATATCAATAATTATTTAATCAAGACAAGGTTATTTTTTCGAAATCCACAGGACCGAGGAAAAATTACCTTTTCGAGATTAAATAATTATATGGATACTATCAAAAGTCGATTAAAGGCCATAATTGTATTATTTTATTGAACTAAAAACTGAAAAGGACTTATTGATGATACACCCCCACCCCCGTACACCCCTCCACTTCCGATCCCCACCTATTTTATTTAGTCTGCATACATCCCCTCTTCAAAATAAAACATGTTTACACGAGCATAACCTGCACGCACTTGTGGATTTTGGCCCATTTTAAGACTCACCTACCGAAATTTTGGAAAATTCGTTTTTCGTTCAAGTTTTTCTTTCAGTTGCTTCATAATGTTCATCAAATGCCTTCCAGTTATAAAAACGAGGTATCAAATGATTGCTTAATGTATGGGCTTTACAAAGAACTCAAGTTTTTGCGATTTCTATGCCCAATACGTTCCATAGCGCAATTAAACGTACCCCTACCCAAATGAAATTTTGACGAAAAAACTGATATTGTAATTGAAATTGCGCAAGTTTAATGGTCTAAAGAACCCAAAGTGCATCTGAATTCTCGATTCTGAAAATTGTTTTAAGCTTTTCAATAAGAAACATGTTTAGAGAATGTTAACATATTTTAAATGACCAAAATTTTATTTTCAAATAGACCAAATCCATGGACCTTTGAATAATTTCGTTTTTGAATGAATTTTGTTTTTCTTTTGCCTGATATTATTTTTTAGTAAGTAAATATCATTTAGAAAATGACAATTACCAATCAGTCATCAAACAGATCTTTCAAAACTTTACTCTAGCTGGTTGTCTGATGGGTGCCATGCGTGGAGCAGATCATGCTTACCCTTCCGGAGCACCAGATGATACCTCAATTTTTATAGGGGTTCACACTGCTAGTTTTGTGACGTTTTTGTTCTTTTTTGTTTGTTTGTTTTGTCTTTGTCATACTGTCAATTCGTGTCTCTGTGAATTGCCGTGATTTTGGATTTATGATTTTAGAATTTCCCCTTTCCTCGTTCTTGCTTCGGTATTCGTTTGCCGATGTATTAAAATAGGTATCAAATGAAAGCTTATTATATTTGCTTTACAACCATTACAAATAATGGCTGCTTTTAGGTAATACATGTATAAACATCATACATCAATAAAACTTACCATTACCTCGTCAAATTTCCTGTAAAATTGTCAATTTTTTGTCTATTTTCGCATGAAAATAACCAGAACACGCAAAATGTATGTTGTATATGACAATTTTTGCATGAATAACATAAGATTTGGTATTTTAACAGCCATTTGTTGACTTAATCTCAATACTCTGCCCGAAATTGATGAAAAATGGGAATGTTTAACATTTTAGAATTATCCAAAGTTCAGTGTTGAATCGCTTTTTATGCCTAATCTGGAAGATATATCTGCAGATATGCCAATTAATTGTACCACGCAACACATTATTTGTCTTTAAACGTTGTTTAGAAAAACAATGAGTGTTTAATGTAACTCTGAATACCGAAATTCTTACCCCTACCCAAACAATTTTTTTCCCTAAAATTGTAAATTTTTTGTCTATGTTCACATGAAAATAACCAGAACAATTAAAATGTGTATTGTTTATGACAATGTTGCATGAATAACATTATGATTTGGTATTTTGAACAGCCATTGGTGGACTAAAACAAAATATTTCTCCCAAAATTCATGAAAAATGGGAATTTTCAACATTTCATATTTGTCCATAGTTCACTGTTAAATCGCAATATACGTCAAAACTATAGAATATATCTGCAGATATGACAATTTATTGTTCTAAGCGATACATAAATTGTTTGAAAACATTGTTTAGAAAAACAAGGAGTGTTAAATGTAACTCTAAATACCGAAAATCTTAGCCCCACTCCTACAAATTTCCTCGAAATTGTCAATTTTTTGTCTGTGTTCGCATAAAAATAACAAGAACAATGGAAAACCTGTGTTGTATAAGACAATGTTGCATGCATTACATCATGATTTGGTATGTTAAAAGCCATTGGTCGACAAAAACTCAATATTTCTTCAAAAACCGATGAAAAATTGGAATTTTCAGCAGTTTAGATTTGTCCATAGTTCACTGTTAAACAAATCTATCGAATATATCTGCATATATTGCCAATTAATTGTTATAAGCGATACGCTAGTTGTCTTAAAACTTTGTTTAGACAAACAAGGAGTGTTTAATGTGACTCTAAATACCAAAAAACTTACCCCTACCCCAAAAATTCCTAAAAATTGTCGATTTTTTGTTTATGTTGGGATAAATCTTAAAAGTCTCCAAAATAGGTCTGTCTTTACATATATATGAACATAGCATACTAATGTTTTTCTTTCTTTGAAAAAAAATGCATTTAATATATCGTAATATGTAATTCTTACACAAGATATGGGTACAATTGAAAATTTTGGGTGATTTTCCTAAAAATGGGAATTTCCAGCATTTCAGAATTTTACGAAATCCAATTTTAATTGTTGAATAACTGCCCATTAACCACTCTCATGATCTTATTTCTGATATATGTCAGTCTCTGTGTATTTTGGTGTTTGAAAAGGATATGTCATTGGACCTTTATACAATGTTGAAGCTTTTCAAGCTGAATAAAATGAAATAAATTGTGTAATTTATGAGACTGTATTTAGTCTTAAATGTATGTTTAAACATATAATGAAACGATATTTAATCAACATTTTCAAGTTACATATCAATTTCATGAAGTATTTGCATCTTAAAGTCAAAACAGAAGAAATTCAGAAAAACGGAAAATTCCCATTTTGCATACAATTTCGGACAGAAGAGTCGAAAAGAGGCCTCTTAAAAAATTTAAATCACTTAAATGATCTGCTGCATGTCAGCTGTTGTGAAATAAACACTAGAATTCCCATTTAACATTATATTTTTTATCATTTAGAGCCTGAATATTTCAAATTTTTCCTTCAATTTTAGGGGGAGGGTTGCTAATTTTGACATTTCTGAACCTTCATTATGTCTCAAACTACAATGTGTGCGCACAAATTGTTGCTAATATGTCATAAATTATTATTAAATCGGTCATTATAAAATATATATTCAAATTTTACGATCCTTAAGTCAGAAAGTCAAAATTGTGAAAAAATCTAAAATTCCGAAAAATTTCCATTTTTCAAAAATTTTATACCGAAAACCAAAATTCTATGGAATTAAATGGTTTTATTTTCCAACACTGTATCACACCTGATAAGTTAGGCATAAAAACTAGATCAAATGACGAGGGTTGTTTATCTGAAAGGAATTGACAGCCTAAAATCGTCATTTTCGCATTTTTTTGGCAGGGGAGGGGTACATTTTTTGTATCCCCAGATCATAAAAACGGCGTAAAGTGGCCAAACATGTGTTCTAAAGGCTTTTAAATTATCTTTAATTTGATACCAAATTTCAGTACATATTACTTATTGTTAAAAAAATTATGGAGCTTAAAAGGTGAAACTTAGATCAAAACAAAAAAAAATACAAGAGTTTTTCATGGTATACTATAGAAGTGGCCCTATACTGTCTATGCGTGCAGGTTATATTCGTGTTAACATGTTTTATTTTGAAGAGGGGACATAGAAAGGCTGTAAAAAATCGGTCTGGTTCGGAAGTGGGGGGATGCACGGAAAGTGATTCCATTCCCCGGAAACTCTAACTCATTTGAAAAGTGTCCAAAACGAATAATTGAATAATTTAATACTGAATCATGAGTTAGTATTTGCTTCCATCACAGGGACTTGCCCCTGGTCTGGAAAATACATAAATTATCTATCCAAAAAAAAAAAGAATTTCGGTGAATTTTGATAGTTAGCAAATCTGTTTTTCCCTGACCGGGAGCAAGTTCCTGTGCTTCGATCCTTTTGATAGGCGTCAACAGGAAAAAGCTTTGTCAATTCTCGAACTTCGGCCTTTGATCTCTAGAAAGAGCATACTGCGGTACGAATGATTAGCATTTATGTGGTTTTTTTTCTCATCTGGAATTGCCGCAATGCCCCTATCAGTGCTGCAGATGAACCGATTGGCAGCCATGGATGACAACGACTATTATATTATGGCACTCGTTAGATGTCCTTAGTACCGGATTTTGCTTTCTATTTCGATATTTTTGGAAATGAGTATTTCTTTTTGTACTCCTTTTGCATTATGGCTTTCCAAATTATTTGATTTTAATGCTGCTGATGAGAGAATAATCCTTGAAACACGTGTACAGAATAACGAAATTTGCAGTTTTATTAGTAACTGCGGTATTTTTAAGTCTCCCAAACGAAGTTTGGGGAGACTTATTGTTTTCACTCAATTCTTGTTTTTATTATTCTTGTTCTTCTTCTTCTTCTTCCGCCTCAAAATTTGTTTGTATTTATATTATACCGTTATTTCTTGCACATATAGCGTTTTGTATTACATCTCGTTTTTCCACCAGCGGAACATCTACACCTAATTATTCCTGACCGTCACAAACACAGGTTTTGCTTACGGCTTGTCGAAATGAAATTTAATTCTGTATTTTCATTCACTGTTTGAGAGTTAGACAAAATAAGATTGTAGGATAATGTGCAAAAGACTTCGATGAAAAAGGCACTGGCGTCACAAAAATAAGTTTTATGGCTACCGAGAACACTGATAATGTTTGCGAGGATCACCTCTTTCACGATCTACATTAGGAATGGGTATTAAAATGCTGCCTCCCATTTCAACCTCTGTTAGAATTTTTTCTGAACTACCGGTATGTCTCATTTTCTAGATGAATGTCTTCTGGTTGACTCAAAAGCTTCAATTTCTTGTGCCGTACAATGATGGCATGTTACTTTATTGGCGCCAAACCGGAGCAGAACTCATAAATAATCTTTTCGCTGACAGAACAGTTTACATTCAGAAACACGATTTATTGCATACAACACAGACATCTTATTTTTGTTGCTTGATTCAAAGATCTCTGGAAGTTTGTTGGTACATTTTTGTTCAGACGTCAAAACAGTTTGTGCTTCTGCTATGGATAATTGGAAACTCAAAGAATGAAGTTTTTACTAAGAATAGTGCTCACTACTTGTTTATTACAGCATATGTATTAATACCCTCAAGGATTATTTAATATTCTTGAGCCATACAGTTGTTCATTCAGAAATTAAACTGAAAGTATTAAGGCAATTTCTATAAATTCAACTGTGAAATTCAGTAATTGAAGAATTTGACTAAACGTGTTTAGACAACTTCTATAATTTTAGTGAAAAAATTCCGATGTTGCAAAATGTCTGGTAATTTTTAGGCATTTTGTAAATGCCCGTCAGATACAGTCATGAATGCCTGGAGTTTTAGGCATTTGAAAATGCCTAAATTAAGAAAATTACTGTAACATATACATTGAAATGTTGTCTCTTGGTGGAAATACACGAATTTAGGTGTGATAAAGCTTCCGACCAGTGACGGAAATCTATTTAATAATTAACATTTAGTCTTTTGTCTCGCCCTCTACAAAAGTTGTAGAAAGCAAGACATGTGCTTGCCAAGTATGACGGCAACATCAACCTGGACGTAAACTTTTCATAATGCAGTGCACCTTGAGAACACCTTTATATATGAACACTATTTCTAGTCCATAATAAGCTTTCTTCAAGGCCAACCTGACGGACACAAAATTATCCGGACCTCTTTTTTTACTGTTTAGTCAACAGGTTAAGTTGTTGTTGAATCAATTTCTCTCAGTGTTGGTAGAACAATTTTTTTGTCAGCAATATGATTTTTGATCTTGACCTCAATTTCAGTGTATTGATTACATGGTTCAGTTTTTAAGATTAGAGAAGTTTTAGGGCAATGGTATTTGGTACGTATATTCCATTCCTCTTGAGTAGTATATGACTTTCTGACATATGAATTTATCTGGACCTCAATTTTACGGTCTAATGAACATTAGTTTTTTTTCTTATTATATCAGTTTCTATATAACTGTTAGTATTATTGCAATGATACTTGGTATGCATGGCATGTAGGCTGTTGTTGAGTAGTATTTGCCATATGATTTTTTTAACTTGGTTTCAATTTCATAAGCTATTGAACATGGTTAAGATTTTCTGATTAGATAAGTTCCTCAATTATTGCAAGTGATAGAGCCATAATAATTGGTATGTACGTTAGTATTGAGAGGTACATGACAGTCTGTTATATAGCTTTTGTCCTTCAACTCAAATTCACGGCTTAGTGGACATTTTGATGTAGATCAAGCGTATTTTTAGCTCACCTGGCCTAAAAGGCCAAGTGAGCTTTTGCCATCACTTTGCGTCCGGCCTCAGTCGTTCGTCTGTCCGTCAACATTTTCAAAAATCTTCTCCTCTGAAACTGCTGGGCCAATTGTAACCAAACTTGGCCTAGATCATCACTAGGGTATGCAGTTTAAAAATTATGTTCGATTAGTCCGTAGATCAAACAAGATGGGCGCTGTTACTAAAGATAGAACATAGGGGTAAATTGCTCTTTTTGCAACTAACTCAAAAACCGTTATAGATATTAAAAATCTGACGGGTTATAAATGATCAACATGGCAAGATCTACCTGCCCTGTAATTTTGAAGAAAATCCAAAAACCCGCCTTGGAGTTATTGCCATATTCCGTAAAATTTTGAAAAATTTAACATTATTAATTTTTTATCAGAAAAACTATAAGAGATAGGAGACAACTTTCATTGCAAAAAGGTTAAGCATGTCAAGATCTACCCACCCTGAAATTTTGAAAGTAATTCAAGTAATTCAAAAACCCTTGTAGGAGTTATTGCCCTTTTTTCACAGAATTTTCAAAATTTTCATATTTTTCATCTTTAATTTCCAAAACTATAGAAGATTAAGGTTAGGTGTAAATTGATAAAATGTTTGCAAGGCTGTGGCGACTTTAAACTGGTGTTGAACATTAATTGTTGACCGCCATTTTCCAAATGGCCGCCAAAAAGGCGGGAAAATTCAACATTGTCCGATTTCAATAAAATTTGGTTTCCAAGTAGATATTTAGGTCGCAACTACAAAACGTATGTTAAAAATTGTTCGTTGACAGCAATTTTTAAAATGGCTGCCAAAAAAGGCGGGAAAATTCAACATTGTCTGATTTCAATGAAATTTGGTTTCCATTTGGATATTGATGTCGCTACTGCAAAACCGGTGTTGAAAATTGTTTGTTGACTGCCAATATTTTCAAAATGACTACCATAAAGGCCGGAAAATTCAACTGTTCGATTTCAATGAAATTTGTTTTCCAAAAAGATATTGATGTCGTACCTTAAAGATATGGTGTTAAAAATTGTTGTTGACTGCCAGTTACCAAATGATGTCTCGGCTTCAAAACTGGTGTCAAAAGTGGTACTTAGCAAGACAAAGAAGTATAGTAAAACATGATCAGACTTAAAATAGAGTCCCTATTAATGGTGGTGTTTGCTCTACCAAAGTTTGAGAGACTGAAGTTCAACTGTATAGCTTACAATGGTAGCTTGATTGTGGCAATTGAAAGCCAGGTGAGCGATACAGGCTCCAGGGAGCCTCTGGTTTTTATTTTCAGATGAATCAAAAAATTAAAAAAAAATATTTGTCACTGATCATCTTTTCCTGTTATCAGCTTTTGAAAAGGGTGAAACCAGAATTTTTCAGCAATATTTACAAAGTTTATATGGGAACTCTGAGAACATGCTTATTGTTAACCTTTCATCTGAAATAAATATCAGATATACTATTTATTTATTTTGAAATTTCAGCGATATTCACTTCATTTATCTCTTGAGCTGAAAAAATCTATATGTCACAAATTGATTAAGAGATATTTTACGAAATAGAAAATATTTCCTGGAAAAGAGAGCTAATATTATAATGATATGTCAATTTATTGTGACGTTACAATGAAAAGGCTGGGGAAAAGAACCTTCAGCTTAAAATCAAGTCAAATCCTGTAGTTTTTCAATAAACGCCAATCGAATACGCCGTGTATTAGGGTCGGGCTATCCTAAGTTTTTCTTTATCGATAAGGTCAGTTTCTCAGTAACTATTTAATAGATCAATGATATTTGTCTCATTTAGTACATGCTAGTCTGCTGTGACCTCAGTTTCACAGTCGAGTGAGCAAATTAAGATTCTCGGCATCTATAAAGGGTATTTCTATAAGTTTAGTATGCGCACTGGTTTAGAATAGTACATTACAGCCTGTTATTAGGCTTTTATTCTTGACTTTAGTTTCACGGTCTAGTGAGCATGTCTATTTATTTCGTAATTGTTAAGTGTAAATCAGTTATACTTTGTAAGAAGGTTGGCCTTTAGAAGTGCATCACAGTCATATGAAGTCTGTCATGGTCTAGTGAGCATTTTTGCTTTCTAATTATCCATAAATGATAGGTCAATGAAATTTGGTATGTGTGTTAGTCTTGGGTAGTACATAACAGAATACTTAAATACCGAAGTTATATAAATATTGTAAATTTCGTTATGCTGAACACGTGTTTCAAGGAGTAACTTCTCATCTGCAGCATTAAAATCAAATAATATTGAAAGCCATCATCCAAACAAGAAATACTCATACCAATAAATATCGAAATAGGAGGCCAAATACAGTACCAAGGACATCCAACGAGTGCCATACACGGAAGCCTCAGTATTGTTAAGGGGTTTGAATTTGGACAAACAGTAAATTTCTATAAAATGCAAAGTAAATTTTTTCATGTCAGACAAGTCGGACCATTGGGCTGGTGAATACCCTCGGGCACATCTGTTCTACCCGCAGTGAAATCGGCCCAATGATTTCAAAATACTAAAATACCGAAGTTGCATAAATATTGTAATTTCATATGACTATTTTGTAAACGACTTTTGTCCTGAATCTCAATTGACGGTCGGGTAAGCATGTTTGGTTTCTCAGTATCTTTTAGTGGTAGGTCAGTGATATTGTGTTTTGTGTTTGAGTTGGTATTAGGTAGTACATGATATTTTGATATACAGCTTTTGTCAAAGATTCCAATTTCCGAGCTTAATTGAGCATTTTAAGTTTTTTTTCCTATTTAGTCGATTTGATTTTTCACATCAATTTAGCTGCCAAGCACGAACGTACGAGACACCTTTGAGGTTCCACACTTGTTACATTTCAATAATATTAATTAGATTTCTTATTGGCAAAAAAATAATCACATGACCCCTATATTTTATGAGGGTGAACAAAAAATGTCATATTTAAAAAAAACGGCTGGTTGCATGGGTGATATTGAACGTTCCTGAAAATACCTCAAAATATAAGTTATTGTTCCTGTTACAAGAAAAGTTATTTAGAGCTTCCTCTATTGTATTTTTAACCAGTACAAATGCAAAATTTGGACGGGGTGATCTAGACATACTTAAGCAACACATAGATTTCCCTAATTTTCTTATTATAAATAGAAAAAAAAACTTCTCATGAAATTGCTTGTTTGCATCACTTTGTTGTATTCATTGTCCGATTTGAAGGCAAAAATAAATGTGTAAAGTAAGTGAGGACCGAATCGCTAGTCTAAAACGAACAATCCAAGGACAATGGCAACATAGGAAAAACAAGGAAGCAAAGACACAACGCGAGCACGGCACAGAAAAGAAAAAATGAAGACACACACATACAAAAATGAACAACACGGATCCAGTAAAACCATGGGTGAGATCAGCTGCACCGGTAGAGTAAGCATCTCCTATTTCTTATAAGACACCCGCCGTGTTGAACATATTGAACTCAGTAGTCAAATCCTGCAGAGGAAAAACAAACTTAATGGCAAAGAGAAAGATCTGCTGTCATCTGGGAAACATATATCACATAGTGGTCCACAAGATTGTGATGTCGACCGTAAAAACTTCTGTTGTGATTACTTCAAGCAATGGGTATCATACCCTTGCTTAAGTAGCCTATTTGTAAGGAACCGAGCTCTATCAAGGTCGCCACTTCATCGACCACAGGCCCTAGAGTAGGGAATGAGTTGGAAGATATAAACTCAATATGCCGGAGCTTTTGGTATCACAAATACAAATGTACAACAATTTTTAAAATGCATGAAAATGTGTGGGAGAACATATTGATATATTTAAAAACACCAACAAGACGTAACTTTCAATGATGTTATAGTGACGGTCATGGAATTTATTGAGGGATAAAACTTACATAGACTGAACAAATCCACGACTCGGCAACTTTTTGAACAGTGATTTTGCTCTATTTAAAAATCATTGTTGAAAACGACCTGCTGGACAGGGAAGAATTAACTGTAAAATGTACGACAATATGCTGGGAAGGTAGGTTTATTGCTGCTTTCAAGGGGACGCTTCAAGAATAGGAAGTTAAAGTTATTACGCTTGTCATAAAGCTTAGATTGCAGATGTCCATTAATGTAAGTATTCAACAAAAGCTCTAGGTACGAAGTTGAAAGTACACATGTAGTTGTATCAGAATTTTTTTACTTTCAAGCTCATTTGGCAGATCATATTCCTTAAATAAATTACGAGAGGATATTGAGTAAATGAACATGAAACCTTAACACATATGTTTACTCCAACTGCAATTAATTTTAATGAGCTGTATGGCCTTTTCGGAAATTAATTCCTCATTAATTCCTTAAAGTTTGGATTTTTAAGAGAAAGTAAATCGTTTATGTAGAGAAAGCTGAAATTAAATGATAGGGCTAGATGTGTTTGTTTTCTCTGTAGTTGCTCTGATAAAAAGTGAAATGACTTAAGTGTGATGATAGTTTGGCTGTTCATGCTCATCATATACATCATATCAACAGCAAAAACTATGTGCAACTACAAGTACAGACATTACAAAATAAAATTAGGATCCTCTATAGGCTTTAAATTATTTGTGAAATAACAATTGTATTTTTTCCACATTGTAGTGCTAAGTGTTTAATTTATTAATTGAATCTTTATTAGCATAGAAATAAAAAAAGAAAATCATCGAGAAAATGATCAGGGTATTAAAATCTAATTTCATATAAATAAGCCAACATTCTCCGACAGTAATCAAACTGCTCAATTGTATCTCATATATATTCCAGCCGAAACATTGCTATCAAAAGATACTTTCGTTATGGCTTGTGCTACATCCATGTACAAACAGTGCCTTCCGAGCAACAGTGCACAGTTTATATTTTGTTTCTATGGAATGCATTATTTATCGAAAAGGTAAGTCACTCATATCTTAAAGGAAGAACCTTGTAAGAGGCAAAACGAAAGTATAGTTAAAAAAGACTACGACTGTTTTCGTGAGCTGTATTTTTGTCAAGTAATTAAGTCGAAAAATACAAAAATGTAACATACTTTTATAACAAGTATTTTCAATATTAAAGGTGGGAGGTTACTAAATGTAAATATACCAATTAACACTAGATGGCAGCACAATCAAACTAAAAAACTGAAATTTTATGGTAAAAGGAACATAACTCTAAAATGACAAAAATATTTCCCTTTAACAGCTTGCCTTTTTCTTCCTGAACTGCATTTGACTTCAATACCGGAATTGACATGGTCAGTATGGCGGATTTCTTGTAAGAAACAGGAGATGCTTTCTGTTCTGGCGCACCTGATCTCTTCCATGGTTTGAGGTCCATGCTATTTATCTGATTTTGTGTCCACTTTTTCCTTTTCTATACCGTGCTAATGTAATACCTTAATTTCTTAGTGCTCCCGATGTTACTATTGTCTTTGGGTTTTCCTTTTTAGACGGACTGTTTGGTTTTGACCTTCTTCATAATTACCTTAAACAATATGTGTAATGATCAACAAGAAATTACAGGAAAACATGTGCATGATTTACACACTGACAGACGTAGATCAAACATTGAAATTTTTCACTGTCTGTCGTCTTTGTTTAGGAATGGATCTGAAGGAAACAACTTTTAAGAGAACTTCTGTACCAAAATTTACTTTTCAACTTGTCAAATGGTTTCCGATGATAGGATTCATTCCAATATTTAAACCATGTTCCAATTGATAACCGATTTTGATAAAGTGCCGACTGAAAGGCATCTGTTCTGAAGGAAACCATCTTAGATACATAGTAATTAAGTTGAGTTCTAATTAGCACAGTTGTTTCGAATTCATAAGAAAAGATCTTTCAATGTTTTTCCATATGGTCCAATGTTTAACAATGATCTCTGCTAGCGGCTAATTTGGGAATCTGATTGGCACCAAACTAATACTTGATCAACACCTCATATTAAGTAGTTTTGATCCCATGTGTGGTTCAAAGGCATTCCATGGTTCTCTAGAAGAAATTCTGTATATGCATTTCGTAAAGGATCCAACGTAAAACTAAGTATCCAACTAGGAACCATTTTAGATGACAGATCAACACCAAAGTCACAATTCTTGATCAAAACTCATAAGTATCTAGCATGGCATGATTGGATTAAATCCATTCAGTGGTTCTATAGAAGAAATCCTTTGTATGCATTTTAATTTCAAATAGGGTCCAAATATTAAACTAGGTATTCTTCTGGGGCCAATTTCAGATGACAAAAAGAAACAACACTTGGGTCAGCACCTCATAAGTAAGAGGGTGGCACAGGATAATTTTCGTGCAGCGTGTTTGCCGTTTTTATTTCACGGGTTGCCGTGCTGAAGGGTCGTTATTTGCCGTGTTTCGTGCAAACCGAAAAAAGACATCGTGCAAGCCAATTTCTAATTTTTCGTTCCTCGTGTTGTGACATTTTATTTCTCGTTCTCGCATGCACGGTACCCCCCTGTGCGACCCCCAAGTAACATTCATGCCTGGTTTCGGTTGAATTAATTCGATAGTTTTCTAGAAAATTTTTGTATGCATATTTTTTTTTTCAAATGTTAATTTAACCGTAGATGGCCACATTTCGTTTCAATCAATTCAGCGGTTCTTTTTATGCATTTTCCATGGATTTTAGTGGTGATTTAAGTTCACCACTAGCCGTCATGTTTGGAGCGGATCAGCACTCAAGTCACACCACTTGGTCAGCACCTCATAAGAATCTTTCATGCCATATTTGGTTTAAATCAATGCAGTTGTTCCCTTGAAGAAAATCTTTGTATGTTTTTTTTCCGACGTTGCAATGATAGATTCAGTTCGCAAATGGCGGCTATGTTGGATGACTGATCGGCACGAAAATAACAACACTTGGTCAGCAGTTTACATCGACGGACGCCAGACGCAAAATGATGGGAAAGCCCAGCCTTCCTACAGCCAGGTTCACCTTACAAAATGGATGGTGTCATTACTTTTCCTTGTCACAAAAATATAAACAGATAGAAAGCATACTTTTTAAGAAAACACTTAAGAAAATAAGATACATATGTAATTGTTTTACAGTCAGTACTTAACAAATGGTGAATGAAAGGATATGGAGTAAATGCACATGAGACAAACTCTCTACAAATACATGGTAAAAACAAGCAAAGGAACAACGCTTTCATTGTTGTTCTTCATCTTGAAGTCACCATGAGGCCTTCAACAATGAGCTTTGCTCATACCTCATAGTAAGTTCAAGACGGCCCCTGGCACCAGTTTGAGTGGAATTCTTTGCTAATTATCGAGCAAAAAAAACCCTTAATAACAAAGCGGTTAGTAAAGCGTCACGATTCATCCACCAAACAATGAAAGAACTATTTTTATGTATTTGACCTAATAGTTGTCAGTATGATGTTTTTGCTTAACTTCTTTTTCGTAGGCCATGTCTGATTGAGAAAAGCATGCTAACAGCAAACTGCAGTCCGTTGGAACGTCGAATGTATGTTGAGCAGGCTTCGAAAGATTATAAATTGTTTCTGCATAACAGATCAAAAGAACTCAAGTCAGGTAGGCAATAGGCATAACTTTCATTGAACAGGTGATTTGTGCATGCAGTAATTAGACTGTGAAGGACAGAAAACAAACCTGGTAGAGAATAAATAACCAGAATTACCTAAATAAGTTTCTGTAAGGCTATAATTTATCAGGAAAATAATCATTATTTCAAAAAAGATCATTTGTTTTATTATTTAATAATAATTAAAACTGCTTCCTGTTGTTTCATCATAATATAAATCGTGATGTAACAAACAGCAAGTGAAATTATTTTAAAATACAATAATTAACAGGGGAATGGTTACTTGTGTTTTTTTTTCAATCCAGGAGGTATGTTATTTATAACTGTGCCTTTTGATAAATACCCAGATTATGACCAGTTAGATATTGTCTTGGAGTCACTTCTAGCTGATAACATGATTACTAAGGTATGTTAATAAAATGGCATTCATTGATTACATGTACATATCTATAAATTTCAAACCGTCATACAGAGCTGGAATACAAATAGATATTGTTCAATGTCTAAAATTTTATATAAAGAGTAGACTCGACTCAATAAACAATCAGATGCTGGCATAGTCAAAAGTAATACTTACAAAATCAAACGTGATTGTACTTTCCACCTTTTACTTTCAGATGTTGCGTTATTTTTATTTCACTTTAGCCTAATTTTGATGGCTTGCCATTTTACTTAGTTTTCATAAAGTCCTTTGATGGTCACCTGCGAAGATGATTGTTCAGGTTGCCCTGTGTCCAAACTTTGTTCAGGTTGCCGTATATCCAAACTTGCACCCAGTGGGGAACAAATTTTAAAAGTGGACCCTTTTTGAGCACTTTCAAAGATATATGCCTCTGAATCTACCAGGCCCTCAGTCACAATAGTCTTAAGGTGGTCCCCTGCAAAACATGTGTTTTGTATTCACGCTTTATGCAAGATGTTTGCCAGCAGGGAACATTTTTTAACATTGAAACCCATCTTTTCCTCTGAAAATGCTTTGAAAATCGGATATAATATTGGCAAGATTTCAGTTAATATTTATCCAAGATAACTGGCTGCTTGGAACGTAGTTCAACATTTGATCCTAAAGAAACACTTTCAAAGACCCTTCCTCTGAACTACTTAGCCAATTTGAACTGAAATAAATGGTGATTCCCGCAGTAAAAGTGTTTTTTAGATTTGTCCTTTATCCAATATGGCCGCAAACGTGGAACATGGTTTAGCATTGAACCTTACGGGAGACATTTTCAAAGAGCTTTTTCTAAATAGAAATTACTTCGAAGAGGAGGTTTGGCACGCCATAAAACCCGCTTAATCCACCATTTCTTTTTAAAAGCCTGTACAGAGTCAGGTCCATTGAGGTTGACATTTTTTTTTTGGTCTCTTTGGCCTTTTGATTTTGGCTTTTGAAAATTTTGTTCGGTAATTTTGTTACTACCCTCATTTGCAAAGTTGAACCAAACTTGGACTCAGTTGATTTAGTTATTCCCTTGAAGAGATGTCTTTCGGGTTTGCTCTTTATCAAAAATGGTCACCAACGAGGAAGGGTGTTTAACATTGAACTTTTTGTGAAAAGTCATTCAAAGATCTACTCCTCTGGACTTGTTTGACCAATAGGAAACAAATTTAGCCAAAATTGTCTTTAGGTGGTCAACAACAAAAAGTATCAAAGATGGCCGCCAGCGACCCCATGGTGATCTCTAAATCAGAAGTTTTCAGTACATGAAGTACAGCTTGATCATTAACAAGATTGGCATAGTTCCAGATAAATCCTCCAGATTAGGCATGTATAACGATATAGCAGTCAGGCTTGGGGTAATGGTAATTTGTAACTGTAATGTAACTGTAATATTACATTTTTTCAATGTAATGCAAAGTAATTTGTAATTAAACATTCTTAATGTAATTGTAACTGTAATGTAATGATTTCATTTGCAAAAAAGTCATGTAATGGGGCATCACTTAACATTACTTTTAAATTACTTTTGGAATGTGCCACATTTATAAAATTTTGTCTTTTTATCTAGACAAGTTTTGGTTTGAATAACATTTAATAAAATAAATGAAAAATAGTTGCTTTTGTTTCATCCTAAAATAATATACTCAGATTCAATTAATATAGATTCTGTGTCGACAATTTATGTCTTTTGAGAACAAATTAAGGTATAAATGATCTGTAATATGAATTGACAACTAAAGCTAAATTTTCAATATGAAAATTCAATAAAAATATATTTAAAAAAATCATATACTGAAACCTATATCCCCTTACAATTATAAAGTTTGCCACCCAAGCTGATCATTGTGATACTGATTGTGTGTTTTTGATCAATTACCATAAGGCAGTTATGATTTTTGAAATGACATGTTTATTGACTACAATAACCCTGTTAATCTTATCTGATTAATGGAAACCATAAATGTTTTAATTTGTAATACTTTTTAACCCAATTCATTGTTATATTTATAGATCATTTTTTTTTATCGACATTATGTAACAATAGTATTTTTCCTTTAAAAAGTAATTTGTAATGTAATGTATAACTTTAGGAATGTAACTGTAATATAATGCATCACATGATTTAACAAATGTAATTGTAACTGTAACTGTAAAGTAGAAAATTGAAAGTAAGTGTAATGTAATGCATTACATTGCAATGTAATTGACGCAAAGCCTGATAGCAGTGGGCTTTGGACAATTCTGAAATGTTGAAAATTCCCATTTTTCACCAATTTCGGGCAAAATATTGAGCTTAAGTCAACAAATGGATGTTAAAATATAAAATCATAATATAATTTTTGCAACATTGTCCTATTCAACAGATATTTTGCGTCTTCTGGTTATTTTTATGCGAAAATTGACAAAAAAATGACAATTTTAAAGTAAATTTGTTGGGGTAGAGGAAAGTTTTATTGATATTTGATGTATATATTACCTAAAAACGGTCATTATTTGTTATGGTTGTAAAGCAAATATAACATGCTTTCATTTGATGCCTATTTTAAATGATATTTGATTACTAAAAAATAATATGAGGCAAAAGAAAGACAAGACTTATTCAAAAACGAAAATATTCAAAGATCCATATATTTGGCCTTTTCGCAAATAAAAGTTTGGTCATTTAAGATATGTAAAAATTGTCTTAACATGATTTATATTAAAGAAAATAGATTGCAAAACTAAAGACAATATTCAGGATCGGGAATTGAGATGCCCTTTGGGTTCTCTAGACCATCAAACTTACACAATTTCAATGAAAGTATCAGATTTTTCGTCAATATTTCATTGGGGTAGGGGTATGTTTAATTGCGCTATGGAACGTATTGGGCATAGAAATTGTAAAAACTTGGGTTCTTTGTAAAGCTGATACAATACCCTATTATTTGATACCTCGTTTTTATAACTGGGAAGCATTTGGTTTACATTTTGAAGCAACTGAAAGAAAAACTTGAACGAGAAGCGAAAATTTCCAAAATTTTGGTAGGTGTGTCTAAAAATGGGCCCAATTCCACCATTGCGTGCAGGCTATGCTCGTGTTAACATGTTTTATTTTGAAGATGGGATGTATGCAAACTTAAAAAAGATGGGTGGGGTTCAGAAGTTGGGGGTACACGGGGGGTTATTCCAGCCCATGGACTAATACATGAATCTATTTTGCAAGGATGTAGTTTTGTGGGGTTTTTAAAATTCGTAAAAGTCATTCAGATTTATCGAAGTTGTCCATTATTACTTTGAAATATATAATGCCCATTACAATCAATTTCCTATCAATATTTAAGTAATAGTTAAAGTATGTTTCAGAGTAATTAGTTGAATTAAAGTGCTTCGTAAGAAAAGGGGTGGTCAAGATTGCATTTTAACCACCCCTTTTCTTACGAAGCACTTTAATTCAATTAATTACTCTGAAACTTGTGAATAAATGAATACTGACATCCCGCTATCAAAATAGAATCTTCTACTCATGTGTATTCATCAGTGTATTAAGGCTATATACATCAAACAGTTAATAAATAATTTTCGTCCTACATGCGGAAAAGTTGTCTTTTATTTTGATCTTGTGTAAAATGTTTGTTTATTTTTATTATATAAATGCCGATTAGATTGTCTTTGAAAAATTTCCTGAGTTATCGATCTTTTGTCACTTTAAATCTATTTTCTTACATCTGTTCATTAACTTGCGATTGTAGTCTCGACAGTTTATGAAGGTCGTTTGATCACCTTGATATTACAGAAAGGTATCGCTGGTTCGATCCTTGAACCGGGGAAATTTTTCCCACATGAAACTTAAACTTCATCTAATATTTAGGTGAAACATAACAGAAGGTCAAAGTTAGCTTATATGTGAATGAAAATGCATAAAAATTAATGAGGTAAATAATTCGCGGTAAGCAAATAATTGAGGTAAATTATCAGTTAAAGTGCTTCAAAATCGAGAGAATCAAAGGAAAGGGAATAGTCAAAGGCATTTACAAGAATTAAAGTGTCTTGAATAATGACAGAAATGCTCATAACAGGTCTTCAAGCTGATTTCATTTTTATATCGTAGATTTATTAAATTTCACCTTACTACACCCTTAAGCGCTCCTACATTGTATTTTTTTCGGACTATTGATTGCAGAGAAATTGCATTTGCACTATATTTACATTATGTATGAATAATAATATTTTACCTGTGATTTCCGAGATTTGTGCTTTTCCAGGAGGAGTACACCAATATATCATTAAATAGCTACCTTCGAACAGACACCGAATTGCGACAACCATTTGAAGAACTGTCTCCAGAAGTCGAGCATCTTGAGCTGTTATCAATTGAAATTGAGGAAAAACATACCATTTTTGAAATCGGATCAGGTAATATTTGGTAAAATCGTCTTTTGTTATTCTAAGTGTTGCAGTTGAAATATAGTAATGACAAACAGTCATAACTGATTTAATCATTTTACTGATTCCATCAGTAAAATATTGTATTAAACATAGATATGAGTCTTCTTTTGTTTTAAAGGAATGGCTTCGGAAGTCTTAAATCGTCCTTTAAATTCAGCTTAATTGATTCCATTTTTCCTGTATATTTCTTAAGAATATCTATATTTCTACAAGTAATGCGTACAAAAAAAATATATTACCAATATAGATAATTGACGCTCAATAAAACCGGTGTAACCCACCATTTCTTTTGAGATGCCTGTACTAAGTCAGAACCATTTCACTCGACAATTTTTCACGTTTTTTTCACCTGCTTTGTGAATGAAAGGAAATGGAGTAAATGTACATGAGACAGTTTCTACAAATACATGGTAAAAACAAGCAAAGGAACAAGGCTTTTATTGTTGTTCTTCATCTTGTCTTTTTTGACTCATGGACTTTGGCTCTTGACAATTTTGTTATTACCCCCATTTGCAAGTTAAAATGTGTTTATAACTTTTTTATCAGGAAATTACATTTTGTCCAATTTTCCAATTACTTTATACAAAAATATGTCGCATCCCTCTATCTAAACACTATCATCAAGTTGTAGTTGGTGCACACAATGTATAAACACAATGATATCAAGAAACGTTAAACCGTAGGTTTCGACAAAAATCAGTTTGTCTAAATTATGTTTCAATATTCCTATCAAACACAGAAAATTGTAATAAAAAGGATTAAATCTATGAGTGACTTTTTCTGAAAAATTATACCCGAAATGAATACTCGAAACTCATTGAAATCAAAATCTTCTCAACCTTTCGCATTAACAAAATGGAAAGCAAAAAGTAAGTAAAAAGTGAGAACTTGTAAAATGTCATATTTTGATACAGATACTATTGGCAGTGAAAGAGCAACCACTATTATGAAGCTTACGAGAACGTATACCTATCATGCTATTGCTAGCAACTTGAATATGGACAGGACAGAGATTGAACGGCAATATATTTTGGATGAATTTTACAGACGATTGAAGGGAAACATTGAACGATTGAATGGGGACTTCTACTATCGAACACAGAGAATTGTAATTAAAAAGACCCTTTGATTATTATATAATTTATTCGTGTTTTTATATTGTTTAAAGTAAAAAAAATCTGATACGCTTGAATCAAAACAAAATTAAAAGAAGTATTTTAATTAAATCTTTTACATTGCTTTAAGGCATACTAATGCAAAATATCCGATGTCTTCTCGCTATTTCAAAATTTTGAAATTACATATTCTAGGTATTCAGATAAACAAAGAACAATACATGTTGTTATAGCATAATATATTGTTACAATAATTAGTGATTGATTAATTTTAAAGGTAACATTTATGATCTTAAGAAATTTTCTAATTAATATGCTTCCAATATATTTGAAAATAAAGTATATAATATATAATATATATTTATTACAAACTTTTAAAGATCCCTTTTTCTATTCGACATCATTAAACTTAACAATAATAAAACATATATTTATTTTTTAACACTTATACACTTATTTCAAATTAATTGATTTGCTTTTGATATATAAATATATTTAGTAAGAATGAGGTAAAATGAAATAAGACAGTTTTTCATATATAAATTGCATACATCTATTACACGATCAATTCACTAAAAGTCAGAGAAACCTGATTTCGGGGTTTCTGGTAGGAACTCCATGGTTTTTTTGTTCTTAACTTGGGTTTCCTGCAGACCGTTACAATGTTTCTATTTCAAAAATGAGGACAGATGTTTTTGGGTGGATCCAGAGTTTGTTACCGGACTGACTAACACCGACTGTGACAAAACCGGACTTTTCACTGGCAGTGTATGGGTGGCACGCGTGAAGAAGATCATGCCAACCCTTCCGGAGCACCTGATGATACCTCAGTTTTCATAGGGGTTCACACTGCTAGTGCTTTAGTTGTGTGGCGTTCTTGTTCATTTTTGTTTGTTTGTTTTGTCTTTGTTATGATGTCTCAATTCGTGTTGGATGTAAATTGCCGTGATTTTGGAAGTACGATTTTAGAATTTCCCCTTTCCTCGTTCTTGCTTCAGTATTCGTTTGCCGATGTATTACAGAATGTAAAAAATAACAAATATATGAAAAGTTCTGGCTACAAAAAAAAATCTGGTAGCCCAACTCAAGTTTTCTGCTCGGGAATTATGGGTTTCCTACCATTAAAGTGTTGGACTCTTAACCTAATCTGAATAAAAAATATTGTTTGCTATAGAAAACAATAGCTTAACCCGATGTTTCCCATGGAACAGTGGTTTCCGGACACTCATCCAATATGCAGTCATTGCTACAAGTGTTTCAAAGAAATGATCAGCTTGAGTACCAGACAAGGCTTCCTTTGAAGAACAATGCTTTGTTCATTTGCTTGGTTTTACCATGTATTTGTAGAGACTTTGTCTCATGTGTATTTACTCCATATCCTTTCATTCAAAATTTAGCAAAGGATAGAGCTATGCAAGAGGGAGATATTCCTTAGTTTTAAGCAAAATTTTCTAAAATTTAGATATTGCAAGATTCTAAATGAAATCGGTTATCGGGCCAGCACCAAACTACCAGCTACCGTTCGGGGACGGACAGTCCACCAGCAGAGGCATCGGCCCAGTGGTAATAAAAACAAAATACCAAAGTTGCTGTGAATTTTGATTCTGCATATGCGCATTTCGACAACCCATGTCTCTTCAGTGTAGATAAAATCACGAAATACGTGAAAACACTGATAGAGAACAAATAACCAATTAGATCTAAATTAAAAAGTCAAAATCGCCAAAGGACAGAGCTATGCAAGAGGGAGATACTTTTTAGTTTTAAATAAAATTTTCTAAAATTTAGATATTGCAAGTTCCAAATGAAATCGGTTTTCGGGTCAGCACCGAAGTATTACGTATTGTCATTTTCTCCCGTTTCAAGATTGTGGTCATGGAGTTAGTGCTCTATCTGTATTGGGTTTTACTCGTATGTTTATTACACTATAGGGAAACAGGACAGATAAACTGAAGGTTTGGGTATCCATAAGCCGGTTTAACCCTACCGCTGGCTTTTGCTAGTGCCGTTACCAAGTCCGACTGTCCCGAGTTCTTATCGTTATTTAGGTAGAAATGAGGGAATTCAGAAAGGGAACCAGTTTGTTTACCTGTGTACCCAAGGAATTGAATGATAGGTAAAGAAAGGATTGGCTGTGCTGCATGATAATACATAAATTAACCAAGTCTTTTACATTTTCATGTCATTTGCTCTTTGTAGTCTTTCAATAAATGATTTAAAACAACGACAGTAGAATACCGAAGGAACAAAGCACAAGATTACATAAATCAAAGTCCGGAGACAAGGCAAAATCAAGAATTAAAAATGTTTAGCACTTCACAGTAATGTTTGCCGATTTTTAAAAAAATTTAGATGGATTTTTTCCCATTCTATGCAGACATTGTGAACTTTAAAGGGGGTCTCCCCACTCTTCTATAAATAACTCAAAAGGAAGGCGGTCATGTATTATATAAACTTTTTATTCTTAGAAGTGCCAATAAAAGTTCCTGAAAAGTAAGAATAGTTTTTGATCTGATCATTGTTAAAAAGTACTACATTGTATAAATCTGAAATATATTAGCATTGTGGGCAATAGGAAATGAATTCCTTTCTTGTTGCCTGTAGCTAAAATATTGTTTTCACTTAATTTTGGTTTTAGATTACTATTTTTGTATTTAAATGATTAATATAATGCTGAGTTTTGATATCTGAAACAATATTAGATTGAAAGTTAAATCTAGCAAACCAATCTGGAAATATTGCCGAGTCAGCAGATTTGATTTTTTAAGTATTTTTTTCAGAAATGCCATTCATTTTCCATCGCCAGACATAGTATAATATTGTAGTAGACATTTTATTGGTACCACCATGTTCTTGTATGCTCATTGAACTTTTCGAAGTGATTTGGCCATCTATTTGGACTGAGATTTGATTCGCGACAAATTAAAAAGGGGGAAATTTGCCCGAAACTTGGTGCGAATAATCAATATTTAATTTTTGGCAAAATCTTCCCTCCCTTCTGTCATACTTTGATATATTTTGATATACTAGTAAATTGCTAAATACAATGTCTCCTACTTGTTTTATTGTACAAATTGGGTGCCACTTGACAATTCACTTAATTATTTTCCAATTAGAGGCTCAAAATGGGTGAAATTTCACCATTAGTTAAGAATAGTGTGAGTTTATAATTGGCCTGTACTTCACCATTTCATGTAAAATTGAGTTTGTATGTGCCATTCTAGATTAGCTGATACTCAATTGAACCAATATTTAAGGAAAATATAATTTAATCATAATCTTAGGTTTATGCAGACTGTATTCAACCAGTGTAGGGGTATGTACAAAGCAATGTATGGCTTATTTATTCTTTGCTAATCAAATAAAACTACACTATGTGGATAATTGTGTGATTTAAAGTAAGAGTTGAAGGCAAATGAGCAATCAAAAATACAATTTAAATGATCAAGAATACAAATTTGAACTTCTGGTTCAAGTTATGGCATGTTGTAAAAGATAAACCAGTCATTGGTCATGAACGAGATGAATCTCTATAAAAATTAGTTTAAGACTGCAATAGAAGCAAGTAAAGTACTGAAACATTCTGCACAACATTTGTTACATGGTTTTGCATTACATAAATTGAAAATACAACAATATCACCATAAAAATAACTTTGAGTCATGAGACATTTTCACCATAAGCCGAAACCGAATCCGAGACCGAAACCGAAACCAATTAAACTTGGATAATATTGTAATGGTGTAAATTTTGATGATACTTAGCTGCATGTTTAGATAAGCATATTCGTATAGCCATCTGTCCATAGTCATTCTATAGTGTAGTCGTTTATCTTTATTTTTATAGTTTAAATGTTAAGTTGAAGTATTGTAGTATCAGGTTTCTACTGTATAGGTTGTTCTTCCTAATAATTGTCAAAATGTTTGATTAATGGGAAATTGGTGCTAACTTGGTGTTAGTTTGGTGCTGAATATAGGTCAGTTATGTAGATATTGATAACTAAAATATTTGGTGCATAGTTGGTGCAAGATTGGTGTTAGACAGTATATAAAGGCTGTAATGTTTCAGATATGAGGAAGGGATGGAATCATATATAGCAGTCATGTAGAGTATTCATGTAGAGATTTTTTATGTCCCCGTCGTAAGGCGATGGGGGGCATGAAGTTGTTAAAGATAAATTTCTCAAGTTATGCTTTATGTGTATTTATATGTCGGCTTACTTACGATTATCAAGTTATGAAATTTAAAGTTACCTCTGACAATTGAGTGATTTATTTCTTTAATTTGCAAGATGTGGAACGATGTTGACCGCAACCAAAAGATAAACTATGTTTCAGATGCTTGTGTAATGTGAAGGGGAATCGAGAACTTGTGATATGCTGTTCGATAGTGATATTATGATTAAAGGATTGTTATTTCTTTGATGAGCTTGCCTTAACAGGAAGATGCCGTGATATTTTGATTTAAGGGTTGTTATTCCTTTGATGAGCTTGCCTTAACAGGAAGCTGGATTTGATTGAGGAACTTGCCTTAATGGGAAGTTGCCGTGATATAATGATTTAAGGAGTTGGTACTCCTTCGATATGATTTTGAATATTCGTTCCCCGAAAGTCAGAGTTTATTGGAATCCTGTGATCATCGTTTTGGCTCCTGAAGTTTCAATTACTGCAATGTTTAAGTAAAGCTATTCTGTATTCTGTTTTAACACTGAGATTGTATACATACTGTTTATTCTTTTTGCCTTTGGATATTTTTATAATAAACTGTAGATTAGAACAACTTGCTTCATTTACAACCCAGCCTGGATGAAAAAGCAACTTGGCATCCGTCGTCCGGAACCCAGGCTAAGAACTTTGCTCATACTCGACCACCATGGGATTTTTTGGTGTCAGAAGTGGGATCAGTTAGAACAATAAGTTCGATACAATCGATTTTAGGTTGAGTTGTGGATATTTGTGTATTTCCATTTATGTGTCATTGCATAAGAATTTAATTTCTGTACTGAAACTTCATTTTGGGAAACTATATGTGTAATTTTGAGTAATAATATATTCGTAAATCTAGAAACTTGATTTTTTTATATTCAACTGTTTTGCCTCCACATCAAGTCCAATCATGAACTCGGCGAAATGATACTTTAATATTGAGGATCATTATCAGTGAAGCTACAACCGAAAAACGCAGTGACAGTACACTGGATGAACAATGAAACACTGTGGTCCACTGTTACTTATTCAAAGGAACATTGCCATTCAGCATTTAGTAGAATATTTATTTACGAATCAGGAGTTTCCAGAACATTTAAATTTTTCCAGTGAAGATGAAATATAGCTTTGAGATGTGAAAAGTGTTACCGTGATTTTTATTTCAACTGCGGACATTTTCAAATCTTTTCATTTCGATTACTTTGGACTTTAAATTATTTGGAATATAATAGACTTTAATTACTTGGAATATAATAGACTTTAATTATTTGGAATTTAATAATAGACTTCTTTTCTTTATAGTAAGTAACATTTGTTTTGAACTGTTAAAGTAATAATATTTATTCCAATTTAATTACCGAAGGGTCACTGTAGAATTACTACACTTCATGCTCAATTATGTCTTGATTTATGACTGAGGGCAGTAATACTTGGAGGGGAAGGAAATGTAATGGTGTAAATTTTGATCATACTTAGCTGCATGTTTAGATAAGCATATTCGTATAGCCATCTGTCCATAGTCATTCTATAGCGTAGTCGTTTGTCTTTTTAACTGTTAAGTTGAAGTATTGTAGTATCAGGTTTCTACTGTATAGGTTGTTGTTCCTATTAATTGTCAAAATGTTTGATTAATGGGAAATTGGTGCTAACTTGGTGTAAGTTTGGTGCTGAATATAGGTCAGTTATGTAGATATTGATAACTAAAATATTTGGTGCATAGTTGGTGCAAAATTGGTGTTAGACAGTATATAAAGGCTGTAATGTTTCAGTTATGAGGAAGGGATGGAATCATATATAGCAGTCATGTAGAGTATTCATGTAGAGAGTTTTTATGCCACCGCCGTAAGGCGATGGGGGTATAAAGTTTTAGACTTGTTTAAGGTATATTTTCAAAATTATGTTCGGAGTGGAGTTATTGTCGGCTTGCTTACGATTCAAATTTTGTCTTATGACAATTTAAAGTTACTTCATATAATTAAGGAAATGAAATTGGATTTATTTCTTTTTCGTATATGGAAAAAAGTAAACCGTGTTGACAGGATTTAAACGTTGTTTCAGATGAAGGGGAATCGAGAACTTGTGATATGCTGTTCGATAGTGGTATTATGATTTAAGGATTGTTATTTCTTTGATGAGCTTGCCTTAACAGGAAGCTGGAATTTATTGAGGAACTTGCCTTAACAGGAAGTTGCCGTGATATAATGATTTAAGGAGTTGATACTCCTTCGATATGATTTTGAATATTCGTTTCCCGAAAGTCTGAAAAAATCAGATTGTATACATACTGTTTATTCTTTTTGCCTTTGGATATTTTTATAATAAACTGTAGATTAGAACAACTTGCTTCATTTACAACCCAGCCTGGATGAAAGAGTAACTTGGCAGCCGTCGTCCGGAAACCAGGCCAAGAGCTTTGCTCATACTCGACCGCCATGGCAATATTCACCAATCTGTTTCTGTGATATAAAATCATCAAATTTTAATTAGTCATTGAACTATACAAGTAATTGAGAACCGAACCGTCAATCAAAAGAACGAACAATCCATGGACAATGGCAACATCGGGAACACCGAGAAACAAGGACATCACTTTAGTACGGGACAAAAAAGAAAAAAAAGAGGACACGCACAGATGAACAACACGGATCCAATAAAAACCAGGTGTACCGGTAGATACTTTTACTAACTTTTAATGCTTTTAACGATGAGATGTTCATTCAGTAAGAATATCATATATATTTGTAAAAGCAATAGAGCAGGGTATAATTCAACATTTTTTGTAATAATTGTTTAAATTAAAATCTTTATTAAGGTAGATAGACACTGTTGCACTGCGCAATTCAATCGCGCATTAGAAAAATGTAGAGTCGGATACGGGGTAGGTTTGATTTTCGTGCCGGAACAGTAATATGATGACTTTTCCTTTGTGACGTCATAATTGAATGACAAATGTGAAACGTCATATTTCGTTTAGTTTGCCGCGAATTAACCCCCTTTTCCCGTAAATTACGTTTACTTCGGAAACTTTGCAAAATATCCCTGTTAAAAGCATGGTGTCATATACATTTTATAATTGTAACCAATAAATTACATCATAAACTATCTGTTTACAAAAATACATCAAATTCTCATGGAAAAAAAGTTCATTTCTATTAAGCTACAAATTGCCTTTCCATATTTTCCCCGTGCATTCTATGTAAATTATGGTGAAAAAATGGCTAAAAATGAGCAAACTTTGTACCCAATTCTAGAAAAAGCAAGCATGGTGACCTATACTTTTTATTGCATATTTCAGGTAAGTAGGATTTGTTCTTCAATTGTGCCGACTTACAACAAAATCTCATGGGTATGAATATTACTGTCTATCTACCTTAAAAGAGGGAGAAACATATTCAAATTCCAATAAGTCTAAGAAAAACACATAAGAGCTTATATACAAAACACAAAAACATATTAATATATAGTAATATAGTTACATATTAAAACTATACGATGTAGCGAATATATTAATTGATAATGAATTTAACAATTTGTAGAATTTTTTTAATTCAAATACCGTTTTCGCTTTTTTAATTTCATATAATTGCACATTCCACTTTTGGTCCACTAAAGAGATACTCGTTTTTTTACTTTTATGTAATAATTTTTTGAACATGGACATTATATATTTATTTCCAATGCTTGTGGGAGATATGAAGATTTGTTTACCCAAGGGAATCCCATTTCCCGAAAGCATCGCATGGGGTTAACAAATTTTCATATCTCCATCATGCATGGAAAATAAATATTTTATTCCATCACTAAGTGTAATAAAACAACGGCAGTAGAATACCGAAGGAACAAGGGAAGCAAAGACTACAAAAATCGTAATCCAAAGACATGGCAAAAACGGCAACAGAGAAAAACAAAGACAAAACAAGGACGTGAGACAGCTACTATCACGGAAATAAAAAGACGACATTAAAACCTAAGGCACTCATAGTGTGAACTCCCATGAAAACCGGGAGTGACATCAGGTGCTCCGGAAGGGTAAGCATGTCCTGCTCCGCTAGCGGCATCCGTCACACTATCAGTGAGTCAATCCAGGGTTGAGTCAAAACCGGTTATGTCAAATCCGTGAAGACGTGAAATCTAGCTGAAAATGTCCGTTTTCATTTGGGACACAGACACGTCATATCTGTCAATGATATCATGGTGACGGCCATAAAATTTCTGAAGGGATGAAAGCAACAAAGGCTGAACAAATCCCCGACTAAGCAACTTCTGTGACAGTGCTTTTGCTCTATTTAAAAAATCACTGTATAAACTACATGCGCGACAGTAACGAATCAACTGTGAAATGTACACTCCATAGGCTGGAGAGGTAGGTATATTGCTGCTCAGAAAGGGAAAATTCACAATTGGGATGTTAAATTCATCACGTTTGTCATATAGCTTAGATTTCAAACATCCATCTTCATCAATGTATATAAACAGATCTAAGTACGAAGCTGAAGTAGGTGTGTCAGTAGTCTCTTTAATTTCAAGCTCATTGGGATAGATCTGGTGTAAATATTCCTTGAATTTTGGATTATTAAGAGAAAGTAAATCGTCTATGTAGCGGAAGCTGAAATTAAAGGACTGGGCTAAATGTTTTTGTAATATGTACAAATCATTGGCGGTTGTAAACAGATTTGGTTCTGCCTACCTTCCATCTATTCTGAAAATTTGTAAATGATATTAAAGAATTCGGTCAAAAATTGATAAATACTTGCGAAAACTCGTCTGTAATCCATTTTCCCTGGAACTCCGCCCAAATTCCCGTTCATTCGAAGGCTGCAACCACCGGTGAAAATCTAATGAACTAATAAGGCATCAAGAACTAAAAGTACACTACAGCTACTGAAAGCGTTGCCGTTGCTGAAATTTACTGGTTTCACTGATTTTTGAAATTGACATGACAACACAAATGAATTTATTGAAACAAATAATGGAATTTATATGCAGAGTGCAGTGTAAAGACTGAAAACTAATATGTGCCATTAGAAAAGTGATTATACCTCCCGAGTTACTGAAATAAAAACTGTACTGTTGATAGGTAAGCCTGTTGAGACCTTATTATTCAGCAAATACTCCGGGCTTGGCAACCATTGGCTATTTTTAATTCGAAACACTTTTTTACTATTGCTTATTCACTCACTAATATTTATCAATCGTAACTACTCGGCCATTTTATATTATTTTCTAGTGTAGCAGAAATCGCCGAGTAGCTACGATTGTAATATTTATATAATAGCTATTGTAAAATCTAGAGAATGTTGAATGAGGGGAATATGATATTTGGACACGACGTTCAGCGAGAGACACCATGTTTTGTTCACACTCACGTGACAGTCTTGACCAGTTATTATAAGTTATAATGATATAGTGGAAAAATATCTGTTGATGAAAATCTAGTATCGTTTGATTTTTGGTCTTTTATCCAAAAAATAAAGAAATTTTGATAAATATTCTGGGTCTAATTTAGTTTAGATGGTTAACTACAACACAATGCATAACAGTAAACACCTACAAAGTATTCCTATATCATAATCGTAACAATCCAAATTCCTTAAATAAATCACTAGATTGTTTGGTAAATCCAGTAAGCTGTAAAATAAATATCCATTACAATTCCCCAAATTAAACAACAGTAATCAAATGTGCGAGAATATATGCATTAAAAAAAACTTTTTCTTGTGAATTTTGTATTTCTTCAATCTCAGTAGTAAAGCTCAATATGAATTTACTATTAAAGAATAATTATTAATGTATTTATGTATTCAGTCCATGAAAAAAATGCATGAATGAAAATACCAAGGACCTATTTACTCTAACTTTATTGAATTTATAACCATTGTTTCATCAGATCAGGTATACATTTTTATGAAGTTGACCTTTACACAGCCATTGTCTTGGAAACACTTAGAACCAGTACAACATTGAAAAAAATATTTGTAAGTACTGCAATTAGTGCCCTGCTTATACAAAGCTTGTATTTGTCATTCGCCGATATGACACAAAAAGATCAGTGTTTAATTTGGGATTTATAAAGGAAGGTCATTGCTATAATCAAAAATAATATGGGAATTAAACCTGACCCTTGAGATTCATCCCATTTTACCTATTGAAATAAGAAAATGTATTTAAAATGGAAACATCTTTTGTCATTCAAATAAAACAAAACCACTATAGAAAAGTGTCGGAAAATTTATATTTCTGCTTCTGTAGAAGAATTCGTAATCAAGAATATTAAACCCTTTTAGATACCTAGAAAAACCGTCATTATTAACTCTACATTATAAATAGTTTTTAATCACCTATGGATTATAAATGTTAATGCCATTTGACAGGAATAATTTGAACAAAAACTTAATTGCACTGCAAAAGTAAATTGTAGTATCAATTGATTATTACCAATTTTTATCAAAGACTTTTGATTCTAATGGTACAATTGAAATAGACGTGTAATTAGAAACACCATTTCGAGAACCTTTGTTTTTGAAAACTGGGACGAATACATCGGCAAACGAATATCGAAGCAAGAAAGAGGAAAGGGGAAATTCTAAAATCATAAATCCAAAATCACGGCAATTCACAGCAACACGAATTGAGACAGTATGACAAAGACAAAACAAATAAACAAAAATGAACAAGAACGCCACAAAACTAAAGCACTAGCAGTGTGAACCGTTATAAAAACTGAGGTATCATCAGGTGCCCCGGAAGGGTAAGCATGATCTGCTCCACGCATGGCATTGAGCCATTTTGAAAAGATAGGGCAAGCCGATCTTTTTAATGCTAATATTAAAAATGTGATTTTAACAATAAGAAAGGAATTGATATTACATTTTCATAAATTTCTTCGCTTATAATGTTAGAAGTTGTTACTTTTGATACATCTCGTGTTTTGGCTGTTAGAGTAAATATAGGGTTAACATTTAAGAGAACTATTGACAAATTACATCGAGTATGTCTGTATAGATTATTTTGTATAGATTTTAATACTTTGGAAAGTGTACTCAACATTTACACGGTTTGAACGAATTTTTGCATTCACAAGATTTCATTGATCATAAGTTATAGCATTTTGATTTTTAATTTGTATTTGCGTGCAAAAAGTAGAAATAGGATAAACGGATGAATATGTCATGTCTCCTAATACATCTTTATAAAAAAAGAATTGTAACAGTTACTGTGGATATACAGGATCAGTTGATTTGTATGTTTTGCCATCCTTATGGTGGCAACTAAACCTAATTTCAGATACCATAATTGCTTGTTACCAGCCTTTCACACCTCTCCATTCGATTGAAAGCAATCTGTTTTTTATGATTTAAAAAGACGGTGAAGGGTAGGTCTCAAGAACAATTGTCTTCTACAAGCAAGTTATATTTTGGGAGACATTTATCAATCCGTACACACGAAGACTAATAGGACATCATTATGCTGTGATAGAAGAAAAAGATATGTGAATTCAAAAAAAATGTTCAAAACACTGAACAATGGACTAAAATATTTAAAAAAAAATCACAAGATACCCATACAGGCATACTTCAGAAAATATTTCTTTTTTTTTTTAATTACGCGTTGCTCTTTCGTTAAGAAGTAATATTCTTTTTACTGACTCGTCATATGTTCGTCCTAAAAAATAGGTACCCTTTGTTGAAAATGTCGATAAAAATGACTTAGTTCCAAAGTCCATAAAAACAGAAAAAAAATTTCAAAATAATTCCAAATAGGTAGGTGCACATCTACAATATATATAGAAACATTTTGTGATGTTTCAAAAATGTAGGTTGAAAATTGTAGGAGGAGTTAATGTCACAAAATAGATACCCTTTGTTGAAAATGTCGATAAAAATGATTATGTTCCCAAGTCCGTAAAAACAGAAAAAAAAATTCAAAATAATTCCATAAAGGAAGGTGCACATCTACAATAAATATAGAAACATTTTGTGAAGTTTCAAAAATGTAGGTTGAAAACTGTAGGAGTAGTTGATTTCACAAAATAGGTACCCTTTGTTGAGAATGTCGATCAAAAATGATTATGTTCCAAAGTCCGTAAAACAGGGAAAAAAATTCAAAATAATTCCAAAAAGGGAGGTGCACATCTACAACATTTATAGAAACATTTTGTGAAGTTTCAAAAATGTAGGTTGAAAACTGTAGGAGGAGTTGATTTCACAAAATCAGTATCGAATTTTCTCCGCCCGCCGCCAGCCCGCTCGAACGCCCGCCTGCCGGTCCGACATTCACCGTACTATAACACGGATTTACACTCCGTGCAACCCGGCCAAAAAGTAACAAAATTACAGTTAAAAACTCGCGCAGATGAAACGTATTTTCTTGTACAATTGAAAGATTACTTACATGCAATTGAAAGCCGATTCGCGCAAATTAAATACACCGATTGAATAATCGTAGGTTTTATTACTCAAATTTATTGAACAGACTGGGCGTGGCTTAATTTTCTTAGTATTGTAGGTAAGTTTAAAACGAATAATTCAGATATAATTAACCCGTGACCAGTCAGGTCAGTTAAATATATAATCGAATAATATAAAATATAATGTAAGTTAAAAGTCAAACACCGAAATAGTATGTCACAACAAAATTGTATTTACATTGTGAAGATTTATATGTATATATTATATACAAAGTTGGTTTATCCTATTTTTTGCCAGATGACAAACGTTTTAGACGTACCATTGTAACAAATCTTAAGTCGTATTAAAAAGCAGGTATCTCACACAGAACATGTCTCAAATCACTACATTCGGATTCCATCCATAAGAATGGCGGACTGCCTTCAAGTCGTATACAATAAAAATGTACGTTTCCTGCTGGTTCTCCTGATTTCCATGGTAATGGCTCATACATTATTTCTTCAGAGTCTGTCCACATAGCATAATCTTGTGACACCCTGCTTCCTGAGATATAATGTCCCAGATGGTGGGTATAGGAGCTATCTATGACTAAAATAAAGGTATTACTGTTAAATAAAGGTTTTACTGTATACTTTACTCTATTTAAGTGTGAAAAAAAACTGATAATTATTTGTAACTTTGCATGACATACCTTTGACCACAGTTTTTCATGATTTTAAAGAAAAAAAATTATATGACCTCCGGTGCTTTATTCGCGACTACATATGGATGCCCATTACTTTCGTTTATATTTTATTCACAGCGTAATGGAGCGGAGCTGTTCTAATCAAATTTAGTGGTCGACGCGGATCTATTGTATACAATATAACAACGACAGAACACATGTAATAACGCCGTCTTTTTAAGAAATAATTCATGCAAGCTTTGTCGGCAATACATTTGTAATTATGTTAGCCCGAGTGTTACCGAGGATTAAAATTACACTTACATCACACTACCCACTATGATCCTACAATTAAGGCCTCCTTGCATGTGTTGAAAAATCAATTGTTCGCAGAAAATTTGTAAGGTCTTCCAGGCCTTTCGGATATGCCACATTTAGACTATTCGTGTGTCTATTCTGAAATGTGGTAGATAGAAACAAAAGGTTTCAATTTCTAAAAGTCGTATGAACTATGTGTAAGGGCCTAAGCGTTTTTTGTAGATACCTGGAACCTGCACTGTTGATGATCAAAAGACTAAGCTTCAAAATTTACTCAAGGTCAAAGGTCCATTTTGACCTCTAAATGGTCCAGCGTATATACTTTTGAACTGCTGATAATTGCAAGACTTAATACAAAATGGACTGAAGGACAAAGGTCAATTTTGACCTTGACTCGGAACCTTGTTATCATGTTAGCTCAGAAACCGTAATAGACAGTTGATTAAGTACATTCCAGAAATGTTTAGATTTCAAGGGCTACATTTGTTAAATTTATACCGCAGCTTTCCGTCTCTTGTTTGTATCAAAACCAAATTTTAAAAAATCCGGAAGCTTATTTTGCAACTTCAAACTATATGCAACAATTATACACCAAAATTCCTAAATCCAAGAATGTAGGAGGAGTTGGAGTCACAAGAAAAGTGTGACGGACGGACGGAAACACAGACAGACGTAGGCAACGACAAATATCCCCGAACTTTCATTCGACAGTACGGGGATAAATACAAAACAGAATAGATATTCAATCATTTGACAGTTAGTGCAGTAGACGATAAGGAATATACCCGAATATCATACGGATGATTTATATATCACTGGAAAAAGCAAGAACTCTCCCATCATGATATAGATGTCGTAAAGGGCAAAGGTGGTTACATCTTATGTTATTCAAGGTCAAAGGTCATGACTGAAATGTTGCTAGAATCCAAGAGATGAGAAGAACATCTTTCTTGCCTATCAAAGTTGAAAAAAAATCGATCACTTAAAAACAGGTTCAGCTAAGGACAGAGCTATGTTTGAGGGAGATACTCCTTAGTTTTAAACAAAATTTTGTAAAATTTAGATATTGAATGGTTCAATAAAATCGGTTTTCGGGTCAGCACCGAAGTACTGACTACTGGGTTGGTGAATACCCTCGGGGACTAACAGTCCACCAGCACAGGCATCGACCCAGTGGTAATAAATAGTAAAATACCGTAGTTACTGTCAATTTATTTTCTGCATATGCGCATTTCGACAATTTATGTCTCATCAGTGCAGATAAAAAAACATTTGGAAGTCCAATCACCAAAAACGTGTATACAGACGAAGTTCCCAATCATCATTTGCTGTCCAGAGTCAATCAATTGCATATATTTTGTACTTATTCAATAGTTCGCTTTACAATTTTTTTAAACGATTTTGCAGTGACTTGTTTATATACAAGTTGTATTTGATAACTTTAAAAAGGGGGTTCTTGGCGTATGAATTCAAAAAAGTACCTTTTTTGATTACAATAACTTTGGTTCGTTTCATTTGGCAACCCCACATACAAACTCTCCACCATACCAAGAGAGGACATACTAAACAATCACAAATCAGTATTGTCTTCCTTTAGTATCAGTATGAGTGAAGAGAACAACAACCTGCCTTGTATCTACTGGGTACCTAAATTACATAAATGCCCTTACAAACAGAGATACATTGCTGGGTCTGCCAAATGCACAACATAGCCCCTTTCTTAGCTCCTCACTTCATTACTTACTGCAGTAAGATGGCCTCAAGATATATAGTGATAAAGTATACTCAACAAGTGGAGTAAATCAGATGTGGATTCTCAAAAACTCAAAAGACTTATTAGAATATCTATCTTCAACTGAACTCAACCACTGCAACAGTGTCAAAACATTTGATTTTTCTACTCTCTATACTACTCTTCCACACGGTAAGCTAAAGTCAGTACTCCGGGATTTAATACATCAGTCTTTCTGTACTAAAATGGGTGAAAGAAGATATTCATATTTAGTGATAGGTAAAGATGGGGCCTATTTTGTTAAACATCAAACTGATTCACACAAAAAGTATACAGAGGAGGATGTCATTGCAATGCTGAAGTTCTTGATTGATAACATATTTGTGGAATTTGGAGGACAAGTTTTCCAGCAGACAATAGGGATACCTATGGGGACTAATTGTGCGCCACTTTTAGCAGATTTGTTTCTTTATTCGTATGAAGCCAGGTTCATACAAGGGCTAGTTCAGAAAAAGACAATAAGCTAGCCAAATCCTTTAATTTTAGTTTCCGTTATATAGATGATGCTCTTTCATTGAATAATCCTCAATTCAAGGATAACCTTCATCTTATATACCCAAATGAACTCGAAATTAGATACCACTGATACACCATCATCATTATCATACCTGGACCTATACCTCTGCATTGACAAATCTGGATGATTTCGACTTTCCAATAATGAACTTCCCGTTTTTGAGCATCAATATCCCCACTTATCCGGCATATGACGTGTACATTTCACAACTCATTCGCTCTTGCCGTGCCTGTAGTTTGTACAGCGATTTTGTCAACAGAGCGAAATTACTCAAAAACTTATACATCAAGGGTATGTTCAGTCAGTTGCAATTGTCACTACAGAAGTTTTACGGTCGTCACCACGATTTGACAGACCATTACAATGTTTCTGTTTCACAAATGAGAACAGATATTTTTGGGTAGATCCAGAGTTTGTTACCGGACTGACTA